>QFDD01003541.1:0-17986 GCA_006871305.1 Vachellia collinsii
CAAAACTAGTAGTACTTCCTTATTTGATCTTTCCACAAATCCATCCTCAGGTGGATTTTGTATTCCAAGCCACTTATTTATATTCTTAGCTAAAATCTCAAGTGTCTTACCTCTCATAGAAGTTTCAAATCTTTCTTCTAAAACCTCACCCTCCTTATCCACCATATCTAAAGGCTTAAGGTTGCAGTAGAATTTCTTGACTATACTCGGATTGAATGATAGGTTATTTTCAATCCAAGGCTCATATTGACTTAAAAACTCAGAGAAATTCAACTTCAATTATATTTTCATATATTCTAAGTCAATATAAATAGCAAGGCAAATCTTTGTTTTAGAAAAATAAGAATCAAACCTTTCTTGGTTTATAGGTTTGATTGGGGCAATAACATACCCTTCTGGAGGTGCGAAGTCCTCTTCTGTTGCATCAGAGAGTGTTGATGGAGGAGGGGATTTTGATGGTTCCTTCCCAAGTTCACTGACTTCTCTTGCTAGTCTTGGAGTCAATTTGGCAGGAGTTACCTTGTGAGCAGATTTCTTTGCAACCTTATTACTGATATTCAGAGTTTCAAGCACAACCTTTTCTGCTGCTTCTTCCTTCTTTCTCCTTTTCTTCACAATAAATTCTTGTTCATCATCATCGGATGAATGATGTGGAGAAGCAATGGCAACCATCTTCCCTTTCCCTTTTGGCATATTCTTCTTTTTTGGTTCATGTTCGACAATATCACTGATTTTCAAGGGTTTTGATGGAGGAGCACCCTCTTTAACCTTAAGTCGAAAGGGCTCAGGCTTCTGAGATTTTTTTACAATGGATTTATCAAGAGAGGGTTCATTAGGCATCTTCACTCTAACCATTACTGAATCACATAGACTAGGTATAATTGGAATTCTTTGATTTTTGCCAGAATATAGAAATTTAATTCAGTGGGAGAAGTAACGAATTGAGTGAATTATGCAATCATTTATATGATAATTAGCGTTGGGTGTAAGTTATGGAGGTGTATTGGGATGGTCTATCTGAATGATAGGTTGTGTCAGAGGATAAAGACGTTACATTACTACTGCATTCAATGTCGAACAAGGCTCATTCGAATGTGTAATACAAAAGGTCACATAGCTCATGAAAATTATGAAAATTAAGAACCTCATTCGGATGATGTTTACTTCCATTCGAACGAGGTATCAAAAATTGTGAAACTCATCTCCAGCATGCATTCGAATGTGTAGAAGATGCGTTCCTCATTCGAATGAGGTTGCAAAAATTGGGAAACTCATCTCCAGCTTGTATTCTAATGAGTAGAAGATGCGTACCTCATTCAAATGAGGTTTACTTCCATTCAAATGATGTTGTAAAAATTGCAAAACTCATCTCCAGTGTGCATTCAAATGTGTAGAAGATGCGTTCCTCATTCCAATGAGGTTTACTTCCATTCAAATGAGGTAGCAAAAATTTTGAAACTCATCTCCAGCATGCATTCGAATGTGTAGAAGATGGGTTCCTCATTCGAATGAGGTTGCAAAAATTGTGAAACTCATCTCTAGCATGCATTTGAATGTGTAGAAGATGTGTTCCTCATTTGAATGTGGTTTACTTCCATTCGAATGAGGTTGCAAAAATTGTGAAACTCATCTCTAGTGTGCATTCAAATGTGTAGAAGATGTGTTCCTCATTTGAATGAGGTTTACTTCCATTCGAATGAGGTTGCAAAAATTGTGAAACTCATTATTCACATGTGTAAAAGATGGGTTCCTCATTCGAATGAGGAACATTGTGCATTCGAATGGGGTTATACAAAATTTAGCTAAACACATTCATTGGGAAACATGTGCATTCGAATGAGATACTTACTCATTCGAATGAGTCATACCAATATGAATTTTTCAAAAAATTTAGCAGAACGGTTCATCAGATTGATAGTTGTTATGTCAGTTTGTTGCCAAAATGAATATGACTTCAATGAAAGAGGCATATAAATGTAAAATATTTTCATCAATGTAATAGTGCAATGTATGCATATTTATGCTGCCAAAGTATTCACAAAAACTTTCACTACAAGTGGTTCCATGTCATTCCCTACATCTGATAAATTACAAGTGCACATACAAAATATTAACTAGAACCAAATTATTCACTACATCCTTAAGTCTCCCTCTTCTTGCTCTTTGCTTCTTTCTGCTGTTTACTATTAGGTTCGAGGTTGTGATGTCAGGGTGGCCCTACCACATCAATCCTGGGGGAGAGAAAGGCAAGTCACATGGAGTTGGTGATTCGACCCATCTCCCTTAAACTGAATCTTCATAAGAGCAACCACATTTGAAGGGTTGTGGATGCTATCTTTCCCCATTTCCATCTGATTTGGTATGGGAAACTATGTCTCCACATCCACATACTCTTATGCCATGCCTTCTCGAATGAGAAACTCATATGACATGCTAGGCTGCAATACAAGACAGTTGTTACTTACTTAGATAAGGTTATATATGACAAAGTAAATCAAACAGTATAACTATATAACATAGGTAAATAGAATACAATGTAAAATGTCTTTCCACTTTGCAGATGAACATGTATTCCCATCCCACTCATAATTGTCTGAGTCTGTTGGCTAGGAAGGTTGGATGCTTGACTACCCAACGTCACTCATTGTCCAATAGAAGGCTCTGCCCCCACATGGTCAAGTTGTGGTTGAGGATTGTTGGGATTCTGACACATCTTTGTTTGCTATTATTCTTGGCCTTTTTTCTGTTGGTGGTTGCTATGAACATGACACAAGAAAATTAATTAGTACATCGATGAAAAAAATATATAAATGTGCAATGTAAACTATAGTCATGGCTGGACATTTTGCTCTATTGTGCCCCTCATGATGACAAACATCGCACCGCGACCTCAAACTGGGTGCCCTCTTAATCAATTTTTTAGGTTGGGGAGTCGGCAAGTCAAAGACATCTTCACCATTAATTACATTTCTTTGCCTTGAATGTTGTTCGGTTCGGGTTCTTTTTTTTTCTTGGACTTCCCAGTAACTTTACAACTGGGGGGTTCCATTGTGTGAAACCTCTAAGTTGGCCAAAAAGTTTTCCTCCTGACCAGCTGAAATTAGGTCCTATAGCTAGCTATGTAGGAGTCCTTGTGGTAGTAGCGAGAAATAAGAGTAATAGGATCTATTTTGGCATGGTATAGAGCACAAATAGCATGTTGGCATGGAATTCCAATCAAATCCCATACCCTACAAGTGCATTGCTTTCTGGTGATAAACACAGTATACCTATCATCTCCCTCTGTAACCTCATATCCATCATCCCCATTGAAAAACACTCTGCAACCTATAGACAAATGCTTATTTTCCTCAAACACAGAGATGCACTTAGGGCTAAAACTACCCCTCTACTTAGCAGCATTTTTTTTCAGATTCAGCCCACTTACCCATTAACTTCACCTTGATCCCATCAACCATGTGAAATATAGGCATAAGCCTAAACTCATCTATCCAGGCATTTAGGCTTTCACAACAGTTGTTATCAACTATCCAAGACAAACTCCTACAACTGAAATATGCTCTTACCCATGCTTGTGGAGGATAAGAAAGAGTTGCTATTGCTGCATCTTTGTTAAGAGCACCAAGTGCATTGAGGTTGTCCTTGAATTGCTCCTCAAATGTACTCTACGAACATGCAAAGAATTTTTTCTTGAGTTGACTACCTTGCCCTCTCTTGCTCCAATTGGCGTAAACATGTCGAGAACATAGCCTATGCTCAGCATTTGGTAAAACTTTAGTCACAACATTAATCAAGCCCTGTAAACATATATTTTTGCATGTTAGAAACTATACTTATACAACACAGGTGGAATGAACATAATGATAGGACCAAGATAAATACCTTTTCATGTTTGACATAATTGTAACATTTCCACCACTTTCCAACTCCAATGATGTCTTCAACCATTCAAAAAACCATGTCCAGTTCACAGTATTTTCTTTTTGTGTCACTCTAAATGCTATTAGGTACAAAGAATCATCAACATCTATACCAGTTGTAGCAAGCATAATCCCTCTCACATAGCCCTTTAGAAATGTCCCATCAACAACTATAATTTTCCTACAGCTAGCCTTCCACCCAGTCTAACCAAAACAAATTTAAAATATAGTTTTAATAGACACAAATATACTTTTAGTACTCTAAAATAGACAAATGAATCAAAATATTAAAATAAATATCCGTTACCTTAGAAGCATTGAAGCATATGTATAGTCTGTTGAATACTCTCTTCCATTCTTCCATCGCATCCTTGCTTATTTCAATAGACACGTCAGATCCAGGATTGGATGTCCTCAACTCCTGACAATATGCCTCAAGGTTGTTGAACTCATCAACATAACTACCCTCCATTTGCTGCATAATAATTCTCTTGGCCCTTTTGCACTTAATTAATGTGACATGAAGTTTTAACTCATCTTCAAAATCTTTCTTCATGTCTGCAACCTTGTATTCTGGCCTCTCCTGCACCTTTCTCTTGAAGTAGTGAGACACCCACTTCATTGATGCCCTTGGGTTCTTGAAAACCCTAGTGCATTTGTGTTCCATTAATAAATTCTTCACTTTGAGCCCAAGGTTTCTCCCATCTCTCGATGCATAAAGGACAAATCGGCAACCCTTCTGACAACGAGCTTTTACTCTTAATGGCTCACTTTTGACAAGCTTTACCTTCACTCCTACTTTTATGGCATACCTATCAATTGCACTCACCAACTTAGTCTTGTCAGCGTAAGTATAACCCAACATAAAAAAGGGTTTCCATCTTCATCATGGACCCTAACTTCTACTAGCCCATCACTATCACTTAGGCCCAATTCATTGTCCACGTTATCATCTTCATCTTCATTACAATGACCCCCTTCATCCACTAATACTCCATCATTCACTTCAGTATCTTTAGAATCATTGGACTCATCACCTTTATCCTTACTGACTTCAAAATCTTCATCTTCACTATCAGATGCTTCACCCTCAGATAAAGTCTCAACATCATCAGCAGCATCATCATATCCATCATCATCTCCACTTTCAATTATTCTGCCCATACCATGATTCTCCCCACCCTTCTTCATGGCCTCACATTCTTGCCTATATAGTTCATGATAATGCCTTTGACTATCACGAATTTCCTCTTTTAAGCTCTCTCAAAAACACATCCTCCCATTAAAATCCATATCATCATATGACTCCTTAGAGTCGCCATCATCCTCAACAACACATCTACCTTTACCCTTACCTCCATTTTCCCTAACCTGTATAGATATATCTTCTTCTCATCTCGTGACCCATAATTTCTAACTATAACCTCACCTCTGTTGTGCACAGTAGATGACCTAAACGCCAATATTTCCTCACGAATGCTCTCATGCCCACCTAGCAAACTTTTTTTCAATACATGTAACTCATTATTTTTATTCTTTTTAATATCTAACTCACTAATCAAAGGGTCCACACACGTCCAATAGTCCACAACAGGATCGAGACAACCCTTCTCAGAGTTCGATGCCATTACATTGTAACCCTAACAATTAAACATAAATCATACTTAATCATCTATTACCAGCTATAATCCACACCGACACTGACAACAAATGGGCCAAAAAGCACATTTTCCAAAATGAAAAGAAAAGTAACTAGACACATGTGTAGTGAAAGTGATAGAGATTCAATTCCATACCTGAAATTGCAAGACAGATCTCTCCTCGCTTCTCTATTAATGAGTTGCAAACGAAACCCCACTACAGAAAATGAAGCACTATTCCTGGCCCCCTGCAAATTGTCTCTCGCTTTCTATGATCGCCTCACACTTTTGATTTTTTTCTCCTTGCTTTTTCCATAGAGCCTTCGTTTCCAACTATTTGGTTTTCCCTATAACTTTTTCCTTTCCATTTTTTTCAAAAAATTAACATGTCTTAACCACGTAGATATTCTAAGCCACGTCAATGCCATAATACTCGTCTATGTGTCATTTCAAAGCCAAAAATTCAAACTTCAAGGTCAATGTTAGGTCTCCATCTAAAGAGGTTGACAATAATACGAATTTTTAACTTCTGGGGCTAAATTGAGACAAACTAAACTTCTGGGTACCTAGTGATACTGACAAAAAATGCAAAAGTGACCTTTATCCCATATTTATATAGGTGTTCAACAATTGGAGCTATTGTAATGACGCCACTTCTCACCAAGCTTCTCGCTAGCCAACTTGTTCTAGTTGATGCTGTCGTGAGTTGAAGCAAACATATTTGGCAGGATGAGAATTTAGATGTTGGAACACTTGTTTAAAAGTTGTAGCATTTGACCTACAACAATCTGGCAAGATCTTTAAAAATGGATTTAACTTATGTAGAGGTTTTTTAGTATTTGCTATTTGGTTCTCTCTAATAATGACCACATAGAGATATATTTTTAATGAGTCAATTATTTTCCAAAATCGTTTTTTGTCATTTTCCTAAAAATAAATAAAGAAAGCAATTATTTAAAAGAGAATCAACTAACACACATATATTGATAGAACATTGATAAAATCATTTTTTATGTTTATATTTGAGGAGGTCAAATATCATGTAAATTATTCAAAATAGAATAAAATAACACATATATATTAAAAGACAAAAAAAAAAAAAGAATCTTAGTCTCATAAAGGATTTTATTTCAATGAAACTAATTACATATTTTATTTATAACAAAATGTAAAACCTTTAACTATTTCATAATATTTACTGTTTAAGGTTAATTTTTTTCAAAACTGTGCCAAAAATACTCGATGATAGTGGGGATTTGGGTCTGACACTACAACCCACAATGGCTCCCCAGCTCCATCGCATCATCATAGATTGAAACCTGTAGCAACCCATGGCAACGACGTCACATCCTCCTCATAGTCTTCGGCGGCAACAAGGAAGCAACGACATCTTCAATGGCTATGGAAGCTTCAACTCTGAACCTAGATCCCTAGTCCCACCACCAAACCTCCTCCCTCCATTCTCATCCACGGGAGATTGACCCCTCTCAAGATTATAATATCCTCCAATTTAATTGTGTGCATTGCTAGTTTGATTTTTAGTCTATTGCTTATTTGATTTTAAAGTTTATTTGTTTTTGCCCATAACCTCCCCTCTTTGCCCATAACCTTCCCTCCCATTCATTAATCCCCCATCTAGTCCCCATAGGAAATAAAAAAGTTGTTAATAATGGAGGCCTTTGCCCCTAATTCCATTAGAATGGCTTAGTATTTGTAACTAAATTTTTTTTATACAAAAAAGGTTTGAAATTTAATATTTGTCACTGCCTCTAAGCTCCAGTTCTGTTGGCGTTGTTGAGCCTTCAATGTCCTCTAATTCAGCTCCTTCAGCTGGGGTGTCAACCTCCATATCTAGATTTGGTAGGTCGACATCCATATCTGGATCTTGGACAATCCTTTGGTACCAAAGGATTGTAAAAGCCTTGAAGTTCCTCAAAACTTCTTTCAGATGCCCTTCACATTCTTCCTTGTCTAAAAAATAAACTACAGTCATGGGAAATCAAGGGTGTTAGTATCGCAATGCAAAACTAGCTAGATAACTTTTATGAGAGCATATACCTTTAATGTATGCCCCAATAGTATAATCAAGTACTGATGCCTTGTAAATAACTCTTTGTGCCAATTCCAAAGCATCTAGCAATTCCATTTTATAGCTGTAGATATTATGAAAGAGAAACAATGAGAAATTCAACAAGAGCCAAATTCTTTCTCGTAGAAAAAGCTCAACTTATCCGCTCTTCAATATGTGTTCAACAAGTGAAATCCCAAATCCTATGCAGAAATGTGGGGCATCCTCATGTGCCCCTTTACTGCTAACATAATACAATACAGGCTTCTTCTTCTCATCCCATCAAACATTCACATACACTAGTAGAAAAAAGGCTTTTTAAACCGCTCTTTTTAAATCGTATTTAGAAGATAAGGTCTAAAAAATATGCCGGTGGCATTTTTGTAAATAAGTGTACAAATTTTAAATTTTTTAGACCGCACCCCGCAGATGCGGTCTAAAATGAAACTCTTTTAGACCGCACTTGAGAGGTGCGGTCTAAATTATAATGATTTTAAACCGCACCCATAAGGGTGCGGTTTAAAAAGATAATGCTTTTAGACCGCTCCCTTCATATGCGGTCTAAAAGCTCTTAAATTCAAAATTCAAATTGGGCGGGCTTTTCTCTCTTTTTCTTCCATAAAAAAATGTTGAACAGCCCAGCATGCTCAGAACGCAAGGGGTAAAGCAGATGTTAAGGAGAGAAATCAAAGACCTGAAGATTCACTTGGTAAAACAACACTTGATCAACAAGAGAATCAAGCTCTGCGCCCTTTTCGAGTTAATTGTCTAAGCCATCTTGATGCTGTCTCTTTTGACTTTCCTTTTGATGGCGTAGGGAAGCAATTCATCGTGGAAAGCATTCTAAGCCAACTGAAACAGGTAGAGCCTAAATGAGTAGGCAGTGTTGGAGAAAGATTCGTGAACGATTCTCAGGCCAAACAAGAGCTTAAGGTGGATGCTGGATGGAGACTGTTGGAGCTCAGTTTCAGGTGGAGGAGCTTCACTAGAGGCACTATGTGGAATCCCATCAGGCTGATTCAGATGATTTCGTACTGCCAGGTGAAGTGCCTCAACGAAAATCCAAATTCCTTTGTTCCCCAAGGCGACGTCGAAAATGATAAGGAATAAAATATCCAGATCTAAGAATCACTTGACAGAGAATTTTAGTGTGGTTCACGTCCAAGTCATCCTGAAAGCTTACTGAATAACTCTATCAATCTGTGTTCATTTACCTGCTTTTTCTGATCAGCTTGTAGTGAGTCTCTCTGGTTTATTTGTGCATGGTAGATGGTGGCTCAACCTTCGCCTTTCAGCTACTAATTCTTATTTCAAGTATTGATGGGACTTGGAGCCTTCGAGGAAGATAATGCTTGATTTAGAGACCACACTATTGCTAATTGTTGGGGCCTAGGAGTATAACCTGGGATACCCTTGCCACCTTTTGTGTTGGATGAGATCAGCGTAGAAAGGATAAGCTTGAGAAGGAAGATGAAGGAGTGAGGAGAAGAGGGCATGATGCTGTATTTTTTTTTAAAAAAAATAAACATCTTTTAGACCGCATGGTCCTACCATGCGGTCTAAAACTTGTCTTTTTTTTGTTTAAAACAATAACCTTTCAGACCGCATGTTCTGTCATGCGGTCTAAAAGGTTCATTTTTTAAACCGTATGTCTTGCCATGCGATTTAAAAGGTTTATCTTTTACACCGCACGTTAAGATATGCGGTCTAAAAAGTTTTGTTTTTAGACCGCATCCATATGCGGTCTAAAAAGTACCTACTTTTTAAACCGGTCTTATCTAAACCGCATCTATGTGCGGTCTAAAAAGCATTTTTTATACGGTTTAAAAGGCATTTTTTGTACTAGTGATAGTCAATAATTTCATTCTCTCCAAATGTATTCAACAATAGTTTTTGCACTATAGTTTTCCAAGTTTGAGTGAAGCATTGTGAGGTAACACTAGAGACCCATATTTTAATATACATGTTTTCTATAACTGGAGTAAAGGCTAGACGGGTAATTATAGATTGGTTTAGAGACCAAAGAATAAAAGAAAAGGAAATTAACAAACAAAAAGAAAATAATTAAATTGAGAGGCTTAGAGTTAACCAAGCATACCACCAAATGTAACACCTCACTTATTTTCTCTTATTCTTCATTAAAGACCATTATTGAACCATTGTAGTGCTTTACTTTCCAAATGTAGAATTGGTCAAAGAAGTGAAATTTTAAAACTTACCAAAAGCTACTGTTCATTTAATAAAAATTTCATATTTTTGGGCAAACTTTGAAAATTTATAACTAATTCTAGAAAATCGAAATTGAGTTATTCAAATCTCTAAATGAAGCTTGTGAAATTATTTACTCGAAAAAAATATCAATTTGTCCAATTTCTTGATCAATTGATAGAGTTTAATTCAAGAAATTCTATTGTTCATATTGTAAATTTTCATTTTTCTAGATTTTCCTTCAATTTTGGGAGACCATAACTTTTTGTACAAAATTCCAAATCCATCAAACTTCAGCTCATTTTGAAGGTTGCCATATAAACTATTTTTCTGGTAAAGTTTCAAATTAATATGACTCCATTTGCTATTTTCCTTGTAGATAATTTTATAAGCTTTATTTAGAGACTTGAACTACTCAATTTTGATTTTCTTTAAGAGGAAATAAGTGAGGTGTTACATTTGGTTGGATTAGAGCTTGGTTAACTCTAAGCCTCTCAATTTAATTATTTTTTCTCCTTTAATTTCCTTTCCTTTTATTCTTTAGGGCTCTAAATCAATCTATAACTATTGTTTAGCCATTATTCCAGTTATAATGTATTTTTCATGTTTTCTATAACTGGAAGAAAGACTAAACGGGTAACTATAGATTGGTTTAGAGTCGAAAGAATAAAAGATTAGAAAATGAAAGGAGAAAAGAAAATAATTAAATTGAGAGGCTTAGAGTTAACCAGACTCTAATACCACCAAATATAATACTTCACTTATTTCTTTTTATTCTTTATGAGAGACCATTGTTGAACCATTCTAGTGCTTTTCAAACATTAAAGTTGGCCCAAAAATCTAAAAGTTTTACCAAATGAACAGTAACTTTTGGTAAGTTTTAAATTTTCACTCATTTGGCCAATTCTATATTTAAAAAGCACTAGAGTGATCCAATAATGGTCTTTAATGAAGAATAAGAGGAAATAAGTGAGGTGTTACATTTGGTGGTATCAGGATTAACTCTAAACTAGAGCTCAAAGAATAAAAGAAAAGGAAATTAAAGGAGAAAAAGAAAATAATTAAATTGAGAGGATTAGAGTTAACTAGACTTTGACACCAATATGTATTTACACGTTTAGTCTTTATTCCATTTATAGAAAACACGGATATTACACATATGTCCGTTCATGAGTCTCACACTGAAAATAAAAAATAAAATCACGGTTGCTTCATTTGTTTCTTTGTAGATTAAATGCATAAAATTATTGTTAACTCAACTGACAAGTGGTAGCCAAATCTAAATACAAGACTCTTCACAAACAAATATTGCTGCAAAATGAATTTTTTTACCAAACAACAGTCCAAGACAAACAACATCATCATACAAAGACTCATCAATGCTAAAATGACACACTCCATAATCTAAATACCTGACTCATCAATGCGTAAAATGATTGTTCTATAGACAAGGATGTTTGTAGGTAGGACTATAATTGCTTCCTAATCAGTTTTGTTTCCATACAGTAGTCTACGATAAATAAAAAAAAACACACACACACACACACACACTAATTTGTCATGCAAAGGTTAAATTCAATCCATAAATTATTTTTTTACCAAACTTGAAAAGTGTTAAGAAATGTATTAAGACAAGGCTCCTTTTTGATAGGAGTGTTAAAATGATGTAATTATGTAATTAGTTAGTATCATATGACTACCATTAGAAAGAGAAAATTATTTAGAAAAACTCTTATAAAGGAAGTTAATTTAAAAAAAAACTATTTTTGAGTATCTAATTGATCCGAAAACCAAATCTCACACACTAGCGCTGCCGCTGAGAGAGGGAAGAGAAAGCGTTGTGAAATGTGGCATGAGGTACTGTTTATATAGTAGCCTCACGCACGTCACATGCCACACCATTCCTCCTTGTTCATAATCACTTATAGAATCACTTTCCCACAAGTTGAGACAAAACTTCTCTCACATACTTACCTCAGATTGCGTCACATGCCGCACCATTCCTCTTTTTCCCCCCTTATATATATATTACTAAGGGGCCACATGTCCTTATGTACATTATTTTTTTCCTTTTCTTTTCCCTTTTTCCTTTATCAAATTATTTCTATTATCATTTAAAATTTCTTTAATTCATATACCTCACATTTGGATAAATTCCTTTTCACTTAGATAATTTATATGGTAAATTACATTTATTATAAATTATTATTTCTAAAATATAATCAAATTTTATAAATAAATATTAGGATGTTACACACCCAGCGTTCTAAAATATTTAAGTACACCCGAATGTCTATATCATCTTTGAGCCTATGCATGATGCAGACTTACTACTCGGGTGTTTTTATTGTCCATATTATATTACAATTTTTCTAGTAGGACTTCTTGTTCTAGTTCTTTGATTTATATGATAAATTGTTGACATCTACTAATTATGTCACAAGGAGACAGTCTTTAAAGGTTAGTTCTGACACTAGTTTTCCATACAAATGACAAAAATGATGCATTCGAATGAATAGTTGAAATTTTGATTGTTATATCAAGAGATTATTTGAATGAATTGGAGATAAATTTTTTGTTCGAATGAGAAAAATGATTCATTAAGTTTGGTTAATCTATCATGTCTAATCTAATTTTTGATCATTCCCTATATTGAATTTGTTAATACTTAATGCATAGTTGTCAACATTGATTTGCATCATATTCCACTTCACTTGTCGTCGAGAGAAATGACTAACAAATCAAACTAAAGACAAAGGCATTTTAAGAAATTAATACATGTGTTCTTACAAATGGTTAGCCTTCCAAGATTAATCAATTGTTCTCCCCATTTAGAACTAAAGGGACTATTACCTTGAAACTTTCCCAAAACATTAATCACCTGCTATAAGCTTTCTTTAGATGTTAAAATAGTCATCTTTCTCATTTATTTGATTGATTAACTTGTTCCATAGTTTCAATACATTCTGTACATATGTGAGGCAACATTTTAATCTGATCCAGAGGTTTTTAACTCATTGTTACTAATTTCTCCACTTTGAAAAACATCAGAGATAACAAAAAAATTATATATCATAGTTGCTGAATATGGTAAGCAGTAGAAAGAGGAACAAATGTGAAGAAAAGTTGTGAGTGTCGTCGGAGAAATGTGAAGAAGTCGGAGAAACGCAGCCATCAGAAAAAAGTAGAGAAACACACTTGAAGCCAGAGAAATGTGGCTGCTGTCAGAGAACATTGTGAGTGTCGTCGAAGAAATACAAATTGATTCTTAGAGATAGTTATAAAAATAAGGGCAATCCAGTCTTTTCACTAAGATTTCAAAATTCCTATTTAGTCCACAGTCCTAATTTGGGAATATGAAAATTGGAGACTCTGAACTATCCTTTCCCAATTTCTAAGGTCTTTTTATAGGATTTTCCCATCATAATATCCAAGCTAGAACAAAAAAGGGAAAATATAACAAATTCAAAAAATTTTCCTCAACTCATCCCTTTCCTCAGCTACTGTCTTATCTCCCCCTCCCCCATATTATACAACTATCATATCTATCTATTCTTCCTTTCCACGTTATTCTTTGAAGCTCAAGAGTCTTAATTCTTCTATGAAATCAGTGAAGTTTTCCTTTTCTTTGGCCACACCCTTCACTGCTATTTTCTCTCACCCCAACTGTCACACCTTGAAAATTAGAGGTGATCGGCATGGAATATGAGAGATCCGACACTCCTTAAGCCTTTGATTTGTAAATGTGTACTACTTGCTAAAATGCTAAATGATACAACATACACTTTCTTTTCCCAAGATTTATACATAATGTCATATCTTGCATTACTAAAAATAAGTTTCTTGTAGAAATTTCGGCAGTCTCCTCTATGAGACAGATTTCCTTAAAGATCTACAATGACATGAAATCTTGCATTTATATGTGAGCCCATGCTCTAGTATTGTGAGTTCATGAAGCATTAGAGCAAGCACTTCCTTTGATTCTTGAGTATTCTTTTAGAGTATTGAGTTTAGAAGAGAAGTTTTGAGTTTGATGCTTGAGTATTATTGCATAATGCTCATGTATTGTCAATACTCTTATAGATACTCGAGTTTTTTTGAAAGTATTGGATTTCAAAAATGGTTTTATCAGCTCGATACTTGAGTATTGTAGTGCAGCACTCAAGTGTTACCAGTACTTTTATGAGTACTCGAGTGTTCTTGGAAGTGTTGAGTTTTGAAAATTAATTTTGCTCAACGATACTCGAGTATTGAGATTCAACACTCGAGTATTGTCAATACTTTCACCAATACTCGAGTATAATAGAAAGTGTTAAGTTTTAAATTGACTTTTCTTAGAGAAATACTCGAGTATCATCATGCAGCACTTGAGTATTCTCAACACTTTCATCAATACTGGAGTACTTCTTGGAAGTGTTGTGAAATCAGTTTATGTTTAAAGCTAAGTACTCGAGTATGAACCATTATACTTGAGAGTTGATATATAATTCACAATCCCTACAAAAATATGTTTGTCATTATCAAAACATTATCTCAGCAGAACTCTGGTAGCTTGGAAGTCATTTTGGAAAGTGACTGTACTAGAGATTTCTGAATTTTACTGTCACTGTAAGCTCTATTATAATAATACCCTCCCTTCTGTGTACCTCTCCTTTATCTATGGTTCACCAGCTAAAAATCACAAGCATTTAATGTTTGATTGGATTTTAAAAACTACCCAATGAATTAATGATCCTTGGATTCTGATTGGCGACTTCAATCAAGTCCTTATAAGTGATGATAAGTTGAGTAGAAACCCTTGTTCAAGCCATATGACTAAATTCTTCCAATGCATTGATTCTTCTCACTTAATCAACATTAAATAACATGGGCCATGTTTTACTTAGCGTAATAACATGGATAGTGAGGATAAAGTCTTGGAATGAATAGATATGGCTTTCTACAATCTTCCTTGGCTTCAATCCTTTCAAAATTCTTTAGTCCAAAACCTCTCAATTGCAGCATCAGATCACTATCATATTATTCTTTTCACTGATCATCAATTAAAGAGATAGAAAATGAAAAGATATGAATCTTTTTGGAATTTATTTCCATCAAGTCAAGACATTGTTTGTAACTGTTGGTCTCAATCAATTTCGAGTTCTCCTTGCTTCAATTTTGAGTGTAAATTGGATAGAACCCTTTCATCCCTTAATTCTTGGAGCAAATCTCATATTGGAAATTTTGATATAAGGATTAAGCAAGATAAATCTCACCTATTAGAATTAGCTTCAAGATTTGGAAGGAATAGAGAGGAATTCATTTCTTTGGAAAATGAATATAAGTCGATTAAAAATGAGCTGGAATTCCTTTATGATTGTCAGGCGAGTTTTTGGAGTCAAAGAGCCAAAGTTAAATGGCATGTGGAAGGAGAAAGAAACACTAAGTTTTTTCATACAGTGGTAAATAGAAGGAAAGCTTTTAATACCATCACTTCTCTTAAAAAGGATGGTAATACATGGATAGGTGATTAGCAGGATTTATCGTTACTAATGCTTGATCACCTTAGCTTAGTTTACCAAGGTTCTAATAGTTTATCTCAACAATAGATCCTAACTATCCTAAATGACCTTGCCTTGCTTTCATTATCTAATGAGGAAGCTGCTTCTTTACTAAGACCTATTAACCTAGGAGAAATTAGAGAGGTGGTTTTCAGTCTACCAAGAGGGATTGCTCCAGGTTTGGATGGTTTCCATATAGATTTCTATAAAGATAATTGGGAATTAGTTAGCAAAGATGTTCTAGACATGGTGTTGTCTTTTTGGAATTTAAAACATATTTTCAAGAAGTTCAATAAAACTTCTACCATACTAATTCCAAAATCTGATATACCTCAAACATGCAATGATTTAAGACCAATAAGTCTTTGCAATGGCTTGTATAAAATCATTTCAAAGGTCCTTGGCAATCGATCGAAAGAGCCTCTTCATTCCCTAATAGCTCTGAATCAATGTCCCTTTTTAAACGGTAGATTAATCTCAGATAACATAATGCTTGCGGCAGACTTAATGAACCAGATTCATACAGCAAGGCAAGGGAGGAAGAAACTAGCTGCTTTAAAGGTGGATTTTTCTAAGGCTTTTGATAAAGTATCTTGGAGTTTTTATTGTTGTTGTGATGGAAAAAAATGAACTTTCCTATCAAATGGGTGAAGTTAATTCAACAATGCATTTCCGTAGTAGAATTTTTTGTGAATTTAAATGGGTCAATCATTGGCAACATTACTCCTTCTAGTGGGCTAAGGCAAGGACACTCTCTTTCCCCTTATCTCTAGATTCTCTTGGCCAATGTCCTCTTTACACTTTTATTGAATTAGGAGCTAGGCAATCAATGGAAAGGTATTAAGGTGTGTTCTAATGCTATACCTATATCTCATCTCCTTCATACAGATGATTCTTTATTATTCTTTAAATGTAAAGAGGATAGCATCATTAAGGTAAAGCAAACTCTGGAAACCTATAAACTAATCTGTAGACAATAAGCCAATAAATCAATATCCACCCTAATTTTTAGTCCAAATATTCCTCACTTTGATAAGATCAAATTTGCATAGACTCTTGGGATAAGTTTTTCTTCAAGATTGGGTAAATATCTTGGGACTTGGATTGATCCAGGAAGGAACAAATCAATTGTTACAATCAAGTCCTTGAGGAAGTGGAGTCAAGAATATCTAATTGGAAAGCTTCTATTTTATCCCAAGCAGGTAGACTCTGTTTAATCAAATCTGTTCTTGGCTCAATAAACATTCACATATTTTTTCGTGTATGAAATTATCCAAAGGAATATTGAGAAAATTGATGGAAGATGTATTGATTTTTTTTGGAGTTTTAATGGTACTAAAAAGAAAATACATCTTCTCAAGAAAAACCATCTTTTTCTCCTGGTGGATCAAGGAGGACTAGGGCTAAGGCCAATACAAGTAGTAAATCAGTCTCTTTTAGCCAAACAAGTATGGAGAATCCTCTTGGCAAAACCTCCATCACTGGTAGCCTCCACCCTCAAGACTCAATATATTGATTTATCAAAGGATCTTTTAACTAAAAAGCCTTATAACTCCTCTTGGTTATGGAAAGGCATTTTAGATAATGCAAATTTGATTACAGACAACTTGGGATGGAAAGTTTTCTTTGGGAGATCAATCCCTATTAACCACCATCTTTGGTGGCCCATGCATCGAGGTTCTCCACTAAATCCAAATCTTAGGACGGTGGCTGACCTCATCCCCTATAATTGGAACTCCAGATCTTGGAATGTCCAGTTAATCACCTCCCTTCATTTGCCCCAAGTTGCTGGAATCCTTCCTCCATAATCAAGATTTCCTTTCTTGGAAAGGAAATTGATCAGACTTGATTTTGTCGCCTTCCGGTTCGATACAAAATGATTGCACAAAAGAATGTAGTATAGTGCGCAACCAATCGTTCTTCTCGAGGAGCGGTTTATTGGCTATCCTAGTCTAAATTGATTATTGAAAACATGTTGAACTTGAATTTGTAAAATAGGGGGGGTTTAGTTTATGGAAACTATGGTGAAATAACAAAACAATGCAAGAAGTAAATCTTTTTGGTATTTTGGTTTAACAATGAAATGGTTGAATTAAATCAAAGAAATGAAGAGGTAGGCCCTTGGTGATGGGAACTCAGCTGTCATCGCTCTCAAAATGATATGGAAGTTTATAACTCTCTAAGTCTAGATAAAAACCCCAAGCAATCACTTAGGTCCAATGCTTTAATTAATGAAAACTCACTTGGATCCAAGTTAATTACCACCTCTTAAAACATTGTTTAAACCACTTAGAGTGTAATTGAATGGATGATGCAAATGCTCCAGTGATTGTAAATCAACAACCAAAGAATCCAAACACACACATTAACTATCAACAATCATTGACAATTAATTGAACATAATGGATTAATCACAACTGCAATGCATATATGTAATTCAACATAAGCACACCATCCAATCCAATTACATAGTCCAATCACAAAATCACAGATCTGTAATATTGATCTACATGGTAGTAGACATTTCTAGATCTAGAAATAACCAATACAAGTTCAAACAAAGATTAAGACTAAGAAAAACTCCCCTAGTGTGCTCATGAACTCAAGCTT
>QFDD01003542.1:0-21261 GCA_006871305.1 Vachellia collinsii
AAATACAAAATTAATTATAACCATAAAAGCTAATGAATTCATATGTAATTACATACTAAAAAGGGAAGAATATAGGTTCAACTTGCAAATTGGACAAAAATTGTAAATATTATCTATTAGTCCTACGAGCCCTAAAAGCATTAAACATTTCATTGGCCATATTCTCCCGGAAAGCACTCCAAGCATTTGATGGTTCCAAGGTTAATATGGAATTATTGTCCTCTTGAGAATTTGGTTGGTCAATTGCATCAAATTCAACGACAATTGGGTCATCCATGTTGTCTTTCATAATGAGATTATGCAATAGACAACAGGCAACTATATATCGATTTTGAGTTCTAATGCGATAATGTGATGGGCTTCTCAATATTGCCCAATGCATCTTCAAGATCCCAAATGCCCGTTCAATGGCATTCCTAGCAGATGAATGTCGCATATTAAAACACTCTTGCGGAGATTATGGATGTCTTCCATTATGCCACTCACTAAGGTGATATCATTGTCCTCTATATGGGGCAAGGAAGCCTTCACAATTTGTGTATCCGGCATCAACTAGATAATAATTCCCTACATATAAAATGTTACAACTATTAAAACACAACAAGTAAATCAAATTATGTGTAATACATATCTTAAAGTCATACCTTGAGGGACTTTGAAACCATTTGGTCTAGCAATTACATCCTTTAACATCCCGAAAAGACAAATATAAATTCACCATTTGGAGAGCAAACGCCAAGAACATTTGTGCTTATGTCCCTCTTTCTATTTCGATACCTACCCTTTATTTCTACAGGTAGTTGAACTCTTATGTGAGTTCCATCAAGTGCACCAAGGCAACCCTACAGTTATTCATTAATCATTAAAATATAAATTTAACATGATCTATGAACACATGGAATTTAGGTTTACCTTGAACCACTTCCACCTCTTATCAGCTGAATCTTCAGAAATTGGCTCGGGTGTTTTAAATAACTCACTTTGAAGGCGAACAACTGCTTTTAAAACTATCTTAAAATACCGACTTACGGTTTCTCCTGACCTTCCAAACTCAAATAGAATAACTATATTTTTGACATGGTGAGCAAGTATATGCAAGAAGATTGCAACTTGCTCATCCACTAACATATGCTGAGTTGGTTTAAGACCAGCTATAGTCTCTAACATACTGCAAAGGTGAAAAAATGTAGTTCTATACATCCTAGTTTGGTTGAAACAAGTTATATCACTACCATGCACCATTTCCCTAAGGTGCCTTCTTTTCTTGTGAAAATCAAGGGTGTAAGATCGGTCCTATATATGTTTAGTGCTATACATAGCCACACTAAACATCATCTCAAGGAGCATTTTCTGAATAGCATTAATAATCATAAAGCGGCTAAACATTGTATGAAATACGATTTCTTGTCTGCATTCATCCATAATTAACTGTACCAAACATAAACAAGATTATTGCATATCAATAAACTATAGAGAAAACACATTTATGGATATATATATTCTATATATATGAATTTTGATATTAAAAAATAAATTATATTTTACAATAATTAGTTGTCATATATAAATATATAAACTATAGTCGCTCATATATATAAAGCAACTGAAAGAATCCATACAAAAAATTCAAGTAAATATATTCACTCATACATTTATAAACATATATTCTGTTCATATATATAAAATATATATACATGAATAGTCAAAAACAGGGGATGAGGTTATGAACTATATATAGTTTATATATATAAACTAAATATATGTACAGTTCAACCAAATATAAGTGAATGAGAGAAAGGGTTGTGGGGAATGTTAAATATTGGAAAGGTTGAAATCAGAAGCTCATAAATAAATAAGTGGAATTGCTTTCGCTTTCGCTCATATATAAAAAAAAGTGATGTACTGTGTAGATAAAAATAAAAAGCTTGATGGAGATCATTACCTCTAAGCAAAGTAGCAGCCGCTAGTAGCAAGAAAAATGCGTAGGAGAATGAGGAAAAAATGAAACAATAGGGTTTATACTTATTTCATTGAAAAGGACACTGTAGTCAATATTAAAAATTATAATGGTAATTATGTCTTTCCACATGGATTACAAGATGTGTGCATCCCTATTCATCAGTTATGGCAGTGTAATCAGGATGCATTAATTTGATGTAATTAGGATTACAAAATGTAATCCCTTTTACATTACATAAGCGCAACCAAACGTTGTAATCAGTCCATTACATCAGGATTACATGTAATCCTCTTTAATGGAATCGAACCAAACGGGCAATAATTTTCTTTCTTCCAATTTTTCTCTCTTACAATTTTCCATAAGTAGAATAAGACATAAATGTGTATTTTTAAAGACAATCAATGCATTTAAAAAGAATAAAATAATAATTTTTTATCCTTCAGAAAATTTCAAATACATCTTGTTAATTTGAATGAAATATTAATAAATTTTTTATCTTCTGGTATTTTTACTCCATCTTCATCAAAAATGATTTTTTTCATCGCTCTTGATATATTTTGGAATTTAAATGTTACTATTTATAAAAACTTTGCCTTCTTTCTCTTTATGACTACCACATAAATTCAGAGACTTCAAGTCATTCTTATTTGGAGCTTTGAATTTTGGCTTTTATTTTTAATTCGAGCTTGTTCATGTTTTCTTCTCCGATTCAAGTTATTTTATCTATTACAATAATTTCTGTTCAAACTGCATCAATAATTTATTTCAGTCATTGTTTGTGCATGATTGGTTTTGTTTTTTATTCTTTATGATCAATAGTATTCACCCGTGTTCTCTTTTCAATCCTTTTTCCTGGTTTCTACTCTTCCATCTTCTCCAACATTTAACCCTAAACCATGACTTATCAAGATTTTCCCTTCTCTTCAGGCAACATATATATCGATGGCATTATTTTAAATACATGAAAGTATATAGTGCTAAACACTTTTTTGGTAAAATCTAATAGATATTTCTGTACCTTAACCCAAGCAATATATAAGAAATGATTTTTTCTTCCAAGTATTCCCTTATTTTTAAGGTGCAAGTGAGAGAGAATTAGTTGTTAGAAAAACGATAAAATATAATGTATGGAGAAAAGATGATGAGATAATATAATTAATTAATGGTAAAATATGTCAAAATACATTTAATATTCAGACATTCACAAATGGGATCCTATAAAAAAGACCAAACTAATTCAATTTTTTCCTTTTGGTATATTATAAGAACGATAAGAGGGATTAATTTTGTTGGTATGTATGTCAACTAGATGGGAACATGTTATGAAATGGAGACATTACTTCAAATACATGATACAAAATCCAGAATCCCCAACCATTAATATCTCTTCTCCCTTCTTAATTTTTTATAGTGTACCTGTCAAACTTTTTACTATTGACTATGATAATCAGCTTTAATGATTAACTTCCTCTAATCCATTCTATAGATGTTTTCTAGAAGGTATTTTATACTTTTGTAAATATATTTTATAGATGTCTCCTATAAGACATTTTATCCTTTTTATATATGCACATATTAATATATGTTGACAAATTCTTAAATGAACCTGGAATGCCACCTCATTTGTGGCAAAAAAATTGCTAAGCTTCATCTCATAGGCCTCATCATTTTCTCAAATTTTCAAAATTCCAACAGTAATCCCCTCTCTCCCCCTTCTTCCTCTTTATAGTAGCCCAGCTCATTGCTCTTTCTACCCCAAAATTCCTATACTTCAAGGCCTCACACTCATTGTATCCCTTTCAACTCTCAAACTTTGTCCAACAGCGATTGCACCTTGGACTTTTCTCTTGTTGTTTTGCCACTAGTACAAAAAGTTCTTTTTAGATTGTATAAAAAAACTTTTTAGACCGCATATAGATGCGACTTAGATAAGACTAGTTTATAAAGTAGATACTTTTTAAACTGCATGTAAATAAGGTTTAAAAACAAGACTTTTTAGACCGCATGTTTGACATGTGGCCTAAAAGATTCATTTCTTAAAATGTATGAGTGCATGAGGTATAAAACGGACACTTTTTAGATTTTAGACCACACGTAGTGTTCATGCAGTCTAAAAAGTGATTTTTTTTAAATAAATATGGGTATTTTTTGCATTAAAAAATCCAAAAAATGTCTACATTTTTTTTTACTGTTAAATAAACTTGAATGAATCTTACAATGTATTAAAAATTAGAAACAATCAATGTCATAACCAAAATCATATATTTCATTAAGAATTCACTAGATTCAACCATACAAGAATAAAGAGTATTGGATGACATAACAATATAGTTCCTCCTTGACATCAATAGCATTCTAGTTAATGGATTCCACCCCTCAATGCAAGCACCAAGTGAAGCACATAACCGCCCTCAATGTTGTACTCCATCTGCAAAACAAAACAAAAAAACACGAGCAAAGCATCTTTCAATTTGATCAAGTGGAGCAATAAATACATAATCAGAATATATCCGAATAAGATCAAGAAAAATGGCATTGATTTTAATGTGATACTAACTAAATGAATAAAAATTGGGAGATAAGTTAGCTATGAGCATGTATCTGTTTCCTAAAATATAAATGATATGGCAGCAAATCAATATACCAACAGGTTACCTTATGTTTCGTAAAGCATATCATACTACCTATTTTAAATAAATATATGAGCTCCCAAGTTCATTGACCCTCACAAAATTACAAAATTTAGGCATCAAGTAATTTAAATAACCTTCTGCTTAGTATTGGCTTTGGCACCAGTGAGATGTTGCAACCACCCATCATTGATAATATTAAATGCTTCATCATCGAAAAGAGTATTGCCAGTTATGCAAGTGCAATAAGACATTATGAGTTTCACATTAAAACACAAGATTGACACAAATCAAAAGTCAAATGCAACACATTAGTCATACAACATACCTTCTTACTTCCAACAAGAATTTCAATGACATTAGGAAAGAGTCATGCTATCTTTTTCTTCCGTACACTGGTGACTTCATCAAATGGGATTACTCTCTATATCATTAAACCATCATAATTTATAGAAAGCAATAAATATTGAGAATGAGAATTAAAGCAATCATTACGAAAATAATATATATGGTATATGCCAAAATACATAACTTTTTATATATTACTTAAAAGCCATCCAAATGTAAGATTGAGTATCTAAGTACTTGGCATTAGAGTAATTAGAATAGAATAATTAAGTTCTTGTACAACTCAAGAAAGATTAATTAAGATGAAAACACACTGGCATTGAAGATACTAACAACTTATTCTATATATCTAGCAGCATATATATAGCATAACTAACTACGTTCCTTCAATTTGTCTAACACTAGTCTCTGGCATCGAAAACTATACATGCATCTTTCTTTCAAACTCCCTCACATTTGTCTTTTTCAAAGGGCGTAAGTAAGATCTCAAAGCTAACGAAAGAAGATATGTATGTAGGAAAATGAATCAACGATCTTGAATTCATGGTTGTTCTTTATCGAGGGATAAAAATTGCAACAGCCACTTCCCTTAATAATTGAGATGAAATTTTTCCCCATTGCTTAAAGTAAAAGCGTGTAATTGAATCATCCATAAGTTTGGCTAGGAATTGGCTTCGCAAGACAATAGATTGAATAAGCAAAGAGATGTACAACAAATTGAAACCTGCAGAAGCTTCAAAACAGAAGACTGAAAGAAATTATGAGCATCAATGCAAATAAAGAAGACAAGGAATGAGGAGAAGGAGATGAACCTACACATCAAAGGGGCACATAATTGATTCAGAAGAGGGAAGATACGGGAGAAGGGAAGGTGTGGACAGTTATGATCTAGTGAGAGCAACCCGTATTGTAATGGTCTAGAGATTAAGGGATGAACCTGATACACTTTTCTCTCACCCGGATCAGAGATGACCAGAGAGTTATGGCCGTCGATGCATTAATTCATTCCCACTCATCTCATACACCTTATGCAGTCAAAGATATTTCCAACAAGCCCAAATACACACTCCATTTTCTTGATCTACTTGTTTGGCTATCTCTGATCTCTTTCACATGCACTCCATTATGAGGCTGGAACCCAAAGATATTGTGTTGAGGGTGGGAAGGGTCATGCGAGAGAGAGACAAGAGAGAGGGGGAATGAAGGGTCGCTGAGGGCTAGTTACAACAAGAGGAATACAAAGATGGAGCTCTAAAGTGAATGGGTAGAGGCAAAGAAGGTAAGGGTTGTATGAATGTTTGAAGTTAAAATTTCATCTAAATGACTAAAACTTTATACTCTTATTTACAAAAATGCCACTTATCATATTTTTTAGACCTTATCTTCTAAATGAGGTTTAAAAAAGACTATCTAAATAAACATTTTCTACTGGTGTGCTATCCACAAAGCTTTGCAAATTAAATAGTATTTCATCAAGAAAATTAGCAATTTCTTAGGGGTCTTTGAATTTGCGAAGCCAATGGATTTTAAGAATCCAAAGTATCAAATTTGTATGACTTCAAGGCTATATTTTCATCCTTGTGGCATTTGAAGCCTTTGAAGAGAATTGAAGGTCACAGTCGACGAGAGTTCTTACAACAGTGACTAATCATGTCTTAGCGACAATGGGTTTAAGAATCTTGTGAGAAAACTTGAGATGCCCGCGATTTTAACTCTGCTATTATTATTGGTGGAGTTTGCATTACTTTGGAGGAAGAAGGAAGGAGAGAAAGTCTAGTTGTTGCATGAGATATTGATCTCTCCCACTATTGCTCATAGAGAGTGTCACTATTGAGAGGAAGACGAAAGGTTCCAATGATTTCAATTTAAAAAATTAAATGTATACTTTAGCTTATATATTTTTATTCTTTATTAATAAAAATTTCTTTTATGTTATTTTTCTTGACCTACTTTTAAACTTAGTTATTCAAAGATAAAAAGGAAAATAAATCGTCTTCATTTATTTCATTCATGAACTGCTCATAACTTTTGGCATGTATTAATACACTAACCAATAAAAGAATAAGAAATAGATACATTTTATACAAATAGATGCATTGTATAACTAAAGATTAGAATAATTAGATATATTTTGTATTCGAAATTTAAATAGATACATCATGCATTTGAAATTAACTAATTGCTCTTCATTAATTCAAAATCATCCTCCAAAGTTTTACCTCTAACCTTATTCACACACACAAGTGCGTATAAATGTACACATCCTTCTTTTCAGATTTCACTCAAAAATCTTTAATCCATTCTCTAAAGGAAAGAGAATATTCAATACACTAACCTTGTTGCAAGGGGCTAAGTCCCTTTTTGTTCTCTTGTTTTGCTTGACTTTTTAGTTAGTTGTTCTATCAATTTATCCCTTGGTGTTCATATGGTAAGAGTTTGAAGGTATGTGTGTGTTTGCATTACTACATATTGATAAATAAAAGTCAATTAGATCTAACATTAGACATTGGCTAATAGTGTGACATCTAATCGAATTATGTTGTTTCTGGAAAAATACGTCATCGGTTAAAGAGATGACTAATAGAACCCAAAACTTACATGGTTTTTCTATCTATTTTCGGTTGTTTTATAATACTTTTAATCCATCTTGCATGCATTTATACCTTTCTTGTCTGCATTGATTTATGCATTGCATTTTGTTGATATAGGGGTAAAAATAAGTTAATTATCTCATCCAACTGTAAATGCCCTGAACTTTAGTTGTTTAATTCTTTAACAAAGCTCTTTGCTTTTGTCGTAGGCATTTGAAAGAGATCTTAAAGCCCAAGATGGAGCATTGAAGGAGCTGCAATTCATTTAGAGGAAGGGATACAAGTCAAGAGGTGCCTCTGTGACTAACAAGTTTCAACATAACCATACAAGGTCGCGACCTTTATCTAATTACAGAAGATGTAATGACTCCTCAAGTCACAACCTAAACTATAAACAGTCATGACATAACCATGTTATTGTCGTGACCTATATCACCTTAAGTTGTGACCTAAGAGCTTAGAAGTGAAGCCATGCATTTTGGATTAGTTCAGCACCTGCCTATTTTTCCATCATCTTCCCATTTCTTCCACCATTCCAAAATGATTAAACCTTCCCCATCACCTTCCTCTCCATATTTCCATCCCCATTTCCACCCCTCTCATTGTAGAATATCTCTGTGGTGGTAGTTGTGGTTTTGAAGCAATGAGAGACTAAATCCTTAGTCTCTTGGTGGAGGAAAACAAAGGTTGAGCTCATGGACACATTAGGGGAGTTTTTTCTTAGCCTTAATCTATGTTTGAACTTGTGTTGGTTATTTCTAGATTTAGAAATTCCTACTGTCATGTAAACCATTGATTACAAATTTGTAATTGTGTGATTATACTATATAATGGGATTGGATATTGTTTTTATGTTGAATTACATATATGCATTGCAGTTGTGATTTATCCATTATGTTCATTTAATTGTCAATTATTATTGATAGTTAATGTGTCTGCTTGGATTCTGTGGTTGTTGATTTACAATCATTGGAGCATTTGCATTATCCATTCAATTGCACTCTAAGTGGTTTTCAACAATGTGTTAAGCGGTATTAATTAAATTTGATCAAAGCAAGTTTTCACTAATTAAACCATTGGACCTAAGTGATTGCTTGGGGTTATTATCTAGACTTAGAGAGTTATAAGCTTCCATATCATTTTGAGAGAGATAATAGCCGAATTCCCATCACCAAGGGCCTATCTCATCATATCTTCGATTTAATTCAACCATTCTATTGTTAAACCAAAATACCAAAAAGATTTACTTTTGTTTTATATTGTTATTACACCGTAATTTTCACAAACCAAACCCTCCATTTTCACCTAGTTCAACATGATTTTGATGGCCAATTTAGACTAGATTTCCAATAAACTGCTCCTCAAGAAGAATGATAGGTTGCACCCTATACTACATTATTTGGTGCAATCAAATCTTGAATCAACCAATAGGCAACAAGCCGATCTAATCAATGATGTTAGATCCAAATGAATAGGGTTGTGAAAGAAGGAAGTCTAAAAATATGTTGTCGGTTATAATAAAATATGCTAGAATAGAAGGAGTTGCTTAATACTTTGTTAAAAAAAAATAATTGCTAATTACTACTTATTATACTACCATTTTACTATTGGAAAAGTCCCTCCCCCACACTTATCTCCTACAATAAGGAACATTATATAATATAAAGAAATAGGAGAGGAGAGAGAGAACCTGTACATTATGGAGGTTGAGACTTGTCATGGTAGACCTTTAAGAGGTGTCCATTGGCCTTTCTGGTCTCTCCAATGGCGTCATTAAGCAGCTCCACCATTCCAAACTTGTGGACCTTGGTGACAGTGAAAGGTCCATCCCATCGAATTTGAAATTTTCCAAGCTTTAACTTAAATCTAGTGATAAATAATAGAACCTTGTCTCCTAGCTAGAATTGTTTTGTAGAATTCCTTTGTCATGGATGAGTTTTGTTTTCTACTTATAAATGTGAGAACTCTCATAAGCATCCAGTCTTAGTTCCTCCAACTCTTGCAACTGTAACATCCTTTCTTCACCAGAGGTTTCTAAATCTATGTTACACATTTTGACAGCCCAATAAGTTTTATATTCTAGTTCTACAAGGATGTGGCAAGACTTGCCATATACAATTCTATAAGGTGACATCCCAATAGGAGTTTTAAAGGCTATTCTGTAGGCCCATAATGCCTCTTCAAGTCGTAAACTCCAGTCTTTTGTAGAGGGTTTCACAATCTTTTCTAAGATTTGTTTGATTTCCCTGTTTGAACCTTCAGCTTGTCCGTTAGTTTGTGGATGATAAGCAGTGGAGACCTTATGAGTAACCCCAAATTTAGCAAATAGCTTGTCAAGAATTCTATTACAAAAGTGGGTGCCTCTATCACTTATAACTGCTCTCGGTATTCCAAATCTGCAAAAGATGTTAGATTTAAGGAACTTGGAAACCTTTTGAGAGTCATTCTTCCTTGATGAAATAGCTTCCACCCACTTAGATAAATAATCAACAGCTAGTAGAATATAAGTGAAACCATAAGATGGGGGAAAGGGTCCCATGTAGTCAATACCCCACACATCAAATATCTCACAAAATAACATAGGCTGTTGGGGCATCTCATGCCTCTTACTCAAGCCTCCAAATAGTTGACACCTATCACATGCTTTACAGAAGGAATATGCATCCTTGAATAGAGAAGGCCAATAAAACCCAGCATCAAGGATTTTTTGGGAGGTTTCTTAGCACTAAAGTGTCCACCACAACCTTCAAAATGACAAGCATTGAGAACAGCTTCAAAGTCATTGTCTGGTACACATCTTCTTATGATTTGATCACTGCAAATCCTCCAAAGGTGAGGATCATCCCAAATATAGTAGTGGGCCTCCCTCTTTAATTTTTGCACTTGAAAGTTAGACATAGAGTGAGGTGCCACATTTGAAACTAAATAATTTACTAAATGAGCATACCAAGGCTCTTTTAAGGCTAAGGCAAATAACTCAGGATCAGGAAAATTATCACAATTAAAAACAAAATCATCTACACCTCTTGTATTTGTTGGAAGTCTACTAAGATGATCGGCCACAAGATTTTCTGCTCCAGATCTGTCTTTGATTTTGATAGAACCCAATATTTACATGGTTTTCTTAAGTGTTTTATGGTTTTTTTTAAACACCTTTACCCTTATTTTGCATGCATTTATACCATTATTGATTATATTGATTCATGCATTGCATTGCACTTAGTTAAGGGTAAAAATGGGTTATTTATCTCATCCAAACTGTGAATGCCTTGATCTTTAATTCATTCAACTTCTATAAATCTCTTTACCTTTAATTGTAGGCATTTGGAGGAGATTTCAAGACCCAAGATGGAACATTAAAGGAGCCACAAGTTCATCAAGAGATAAAAATAGTCAAAGGAGCCCTCTGCCACTATTATGTCGCGACCTAAGTGTTTATGTCGCGACCTTTATGTATTTCCAGAACATGTCCCAACGCAGTTACCTCAGGTCGTGACATGACTGTACCCAGGTCGCGACCTAAATGTCTACAGGTCGCGACCTAAATGTCTCCAGGTCGCGACATAAGTGCTTATTGCTGAAGCCACGCGTTTTGAATTAGGTCACTAATATGCTACATATATATAGAAGGCAAGCCACCACGAAGAGGGCAAGCTCCCACTCTGCAGATTTGCAGAGGAGAGTCTCCAGCACTGCTTTCTCTCAACTCCAACTTCCCCATCCATTTCCTCTTCCATTTTCTTCATTTCTCAACCATTTTCTGCACCTCCAGTCCATTCAAACCAGTTTCACTACCTTCTTCTCCATATCTTCCTCCTCCTTTTCACTCCTCTCATGGCAGAAAGCACATGTGGTTGCAGCTGCGTTTTGGAAGCAATGAGGGGCTAAATCCTTAGTCTCTTGATGAGGGAACGAAGCTTGAGTTCATGGGCTCATTAGGGAAGTTTTTCTTAGTCTTAATCTATGTTTCAACTTGCATTGGTTATTTCTAGGTTTAGGAATTTCCACTGTCATGTAAACCTTGATCACAGATTTGTGATTTTGTGATTGGATTATGTATTTGGATTGGATGGTGTGTTTATGCTGAATTACATATATGCTTTGCAGTTGTGATTAATCCATTGTGTTCAATTAATTGTCAATGATTGTTGATGGTTAATGTGTATGTTTGGATTCTTGGGTTGTTGATTGACAATCATTGGAGCATTTGCATCATCCATTCAATTGCACTCTAAGTGGTTTTAAACAATGTTTTAAGAGGTGGTAATTAACTTGGATCCAAGTGAGTTTTCATTAATTAAAGCATTGGACCTAAGTGATTGCTTGGGGTTTTTATCTAGACTTAGAGAGTTATAAACTTCCATATCATTTTGAAAGCGATGACAGCCGAGTTCCATCACCAAGGGCCTATCTCTTCGCATCTTTGATTTAATTCAACCAATCCATTGTTAAACCAAAATACCAAAAAGATTTACTTCTTGCATTGTTTAGTTATTGCACTGTAGTTTCCATGAACCAAATTCCCCTTTTCATACCCAAGTTCAACAGGTTTTTGATAATCAATTCAGACTAGGATAGCCAATAAACCGCTCCTCGAGAAGAACGATTGGTTACACACTATACTACATTCTTTTGTGCAATCATTTTGTATCGAACCGGAAGGCGATAAAACCGGGTCCGATCAGATTTCTACATCAAACTCTTGTATTAGTAACATCCATCTTATCAACCCTGGTTTAGATTGAGGCTTTTGGAACAAGTACTTCACAGCTGCATGATCTATATAAACTATAACTTTGGAATTTATTAGATAAGGTCGAAATTTATCAAGAGCGAAAACAATTGCAAATAATTCCTTTTCAGTGGTTGTGTAATTAATTTGTGCACCATCCAAAGTTCTAGAAGCATAAGAGATGACTTTGGACATATTACCATCGTTTTGGCTTAACATAGCACCAATTGCACCATTAGAGGCATCACAAGACAACTCAAAGGGTAACTCCCATTTAGGAGAAGACAATATAGGAGGTGTGATAAGCCTCTCCTTCAATTCATTGAAAGCGTTTTTGCACGTATCATCAAATACAAACTCCACATCCTTTTGTAACAATTTAGATAGAGGTAGGGCAGTTTTACTAAAATCCTTAATAAATCTCCTATAAAAGCCTACATGTCTCAAAATAGATCTAACTTCTTTTAAATTAGTGGGGTAAGGCAAGGAAGATATTATTTCAATTTTAGCTGTATCTACCTCTATTCCCTTACTAGATATTAAATGCCCTAAAACAATTCCTTCATTAACCATAAAATGACATTTCTCATAATTTAATACTAAATTTTTCTCTACACATCTTGCAAAGAATTTGATCTAAACTTTCTAGGCATGCATCAAAGGATTCACCATAAACAGTAAAATCATCCATAAACACATCCATGTTACGCTCAATAAAATCAGAAAATATGGAAATCATGCAACGTTGGAATGTGCCTGGGGCATTACATAACCCAAAAGGCATCCTTTTATAAGCATATGTGCCAAAAGGGCACGTAAAAGTTGTCTTTTCTTGATCCTCTGGTGTGATGGGGATTTGAAAATATCCTGAAAAGACATCAAGAAAACAATAATGGGATTTCCCTACTAAACGTTCAATCATATGATCAATAAACAGTAAAGGGAAATTATCCTTTCTAGTTGCTTCATTCAACTTTCTATAATCAATGCATACATGCCATGAATTTTGCACTCGAGTTGGTATTAATTCATTATTGTCATTTTTAACAACAATAATACCACTCTTTTTTGGAACAACATGCACAGGACTAACCCACTCACTATCATATATAGGATATATAATGCCTGCTCCAAGAAGTTTAGTAACTTCCTTTTTAACAATAATGTAAGTGGATTGAGACTTCTCTGAGGCTGTCTAATAGGTTTAACATTTTCATTTAATAATATCCTGTGAGTGCAAACAAAAGGATTAATTCCTGGAATATCAGCTAATGTGCAACCTATAGCAGTTTTGTTCTTTTTTAACACAATAATCAATTTCTCCTCTTGATCTGAAGATAAAGAATTAGAGATAATTACAGGTAATTTCTCATTTAATTCAAGGAACGCATATTTCAAATTAGAGGGAAGAGGTTTTAATTCAAGCTCAGGGGGTTGAACAGTAAGGAATTAAATTTGAAAGTTTAAAAGAATCATAAATACTCCCTTTTTCATCAAGGTGGCATGTCTCTACTTCATTGATTTGTCCAAGCATAGAGTTTACTTCCTCAGAAGTAGCATCATTACTAGAGGGAATGGAATATGTAGAAGGAATGGAAATGCATCAATCCATATAATAACTACTAGTATATAGCATATCATCAACATAAGAGAAATTAGATACGGTGGAAAGGATGGGAAAGTGTCACACACAATACCATCATGCAAGCCAAGTTCAAACTCATCTACGGAATCATCAATGGCAAGTTCAATTGCACTAACCCCTAACAAAGAGTAATCCTCATATGGATGCTTCATTGCCTCATACATATTAAAATGGATTTTATTATCCCCTACTTCCATAGTGATAGACCCATCTTTCATATCAATCAACGTACTCGCAGTTCATAAGAAAAGTCTTCCAAGGATCAAAGTGCCCTCATGTGATGTTTCTGTTGACATATCAAGCACATAAAAATCAGCAAGAAATACCAATCCTTTTACTTGTACCAAAATATCTTCTAAAATTCCATCAGGATACCTAATACTTCTATCAGCAAGTTGCAGCATAAGACTAGTAGATTTAATACTTTTAATTCCAAGTGATGCATATATAGATTTAGGCATAACATTTATAGCAGCTCCTAAATCTAACGAAGCGTGTCCTATATTAATTTTTCCAATAGTGCAAGGAATAGTGAAAGATCCAGGATCGTGGCATTTAATAGGCAATTGAGGTTTAAATAATACAGATACATTAAAGCTAACATGTACCCTTTCATTTGGTCTAAATTTTCTTTTGTTAGTACACAATTCTTCTAAAAATTTAGCATATTTAGGCATTCCCTTAATTAACTCTAATAAAGGGATATTTACCTCGGCCTTTTTGAATAATTCAAACATCTCTGCGTCTAGTTCTTTTTTAGAAACTCTTTTTTTAGCAAGATAAGAATAAGGGAATGAAATATCAGAAGTATTTACCTCATCTTTGACAGGGGAGGCATCATTCTTCTCCCTTTTATCTAGCATCTACTTCTCTTTTATGCTCTCTGATTGTTTATTTATATTCTCAATTGTTTCTTCTTCATTCATTCCTTCAGTGGCATTTGGCCAAAAGTCTTCAACGTCTTCAGTAACATTGTTAGAAACACCTTCAGTAGTGTTAACAATGTCATCATCCTTTAAGCTTACTCTCTTGACACCTTGTAGGTTGATGGCATTCAAAGGTTTAGGGTTGATGATAGTGTTGGATGGAATATTGCCTCCACGTTTTGCTAGTTGCTCATTTATACCATTTGTAAATTGAGTCATGTATGCTGCCATGTTCTCGTATTTAGAATCCATAGAGGCAAATTTAGTCTTGTTGAGATAATGTTTTGATGATGACAAATAAGTTTTTAAAATAAAGCTTTGATTGTTGGTTTTCAGAAAGTTTTTAGAAAACTTTGAGTTTTTAATGAAAAGTTTGAGAGAACTCGAGTTACAGTGTTTAAAAGTGTGTTCAAAATCTCAAACTTTCAAGAGAACTCAAGTTTTGATTCGAGTTATATCAAAACTCAAGTTCTGGAAGTCAAAACTCGAGTTTTGAGTGTTTAAAAAGGTTTTAGAAATGTAAAACTTTCAAAGGAACTCGAGTTTGAATGAAAGTTATCTCAAAACTCGAGTTCCATGTTTTAAAACTCGAGTTTCATTCATTGGAAGGCTTTTGGAAAATCAAAACCCGCAGTGGAAACTCAAATGGTTTTGAAAAACGAAACTTCCTTCCAGAACTCGAGGTTTCAGTGGAAGTTTTGCTAGAACTCGAGTTATGTATCTCAGAACTCGAGTTTCGAAGAGAGAGAAACGAAACTCTCTTCTCAACTTCAAGTTTAAGTGAAAGCTTTGTCATAACTCGAGTTTTGGGTTTTCAGAACTCGAGTTTCGGGCTGAGGAAAATTTCTAAACTTCAAAACTTGTTTCCAAACTTGAAGTTTTCGCTTAGAGTTTTCATAGAACTCGAGTTTCATGATACTAAACTCGAGTTTCGAGAAGCAAACTTGTTTTAAACCTAAAACTTCCAGTGCAACTCAAGTTTCATATAAAAGTTATGTTTTGAAACTCATATAACTTGAAGTTTTATGAAGGAAAACTCGAGTTTTGAAGGACAAAAATGCTGTAATACAAAACTCTCAAGGAAACTCGAGTTACAATGAAAGCTATGACTTGAAAAATTTCAAAACTTGAAGTTTTGCCAAATGAAACTCGAGTCTCGAAGAGCACGAAGCGTTTTGGCCTACTGGAACTTATGGAAACCCGAGTTATGAGTTTTACAACTCAAGTTTTATCAAAACGCTTATTCAAACTCAAGTTTCAACAAAACTTATGAGATTTCTACTTTGAAAATTTCTCTATAACTCGAGTTATGAAGAGACAAAACTCGAGTTCCACCTTCTGACAATGGCGCAGCGTGTCAGTGACTTTAAACTGATTCTAAAATCTTTCCTTTTTCATGCAACGATTATTTGAATCAAACCAACCATCATAAATGCTTATCTAACTTATTTATTAACAGGGAATGAAGTTCAGATTGCCTAAACAAAAAGAGATTCAACAGACAAAATCTCAGATCTTTATTCTACCTACGTCAGAAAGTTGCAGATGCATTCAATGCGGGAAGGTGAACGAAGACAATGGGTCTAATGGAAATATGAATGTCTCTAACAGACATTTAATCTTCTCACCTATAAAAGGCGAAGCATTCAAGTCTCGGTAATTAGAAGAGCTTCACGAGAAATAGAATTCATTACGTTTCACCTACTTACTCTGTTTTTATACTCTCATTAAAAGAGCTTCAGTGTTTATCATTAAATTCTTATAAAGGAGAATATTCTTGTTCATTTATTGAATTTGAGAGAGTTGCTCAAGGTTGGAGAACCTTGAGGTGGTTTAGACATGAGCAAAAGTGTCTGTGGGTTAGTTTGAGTTAGGAAGGGGGAGAGTCCTTCCTCTGTTTGATTGTAATCTATTTGAGATTAGTGGATTGAGAAAAGCTCAAAGGTCTCTGAGGACTGGACGTAGGTCAAGAGGACCGAACCAGGATAAATTTCTGTGTCTTCTTCTTTCATACTCTGTTATAGCTTTCAACGTTTGAGAAAATTTTTATTAGACCAATTTAGCCCCCCTCTTGGTCAAATCCGATCCTAACAAGTCTCACACTTAGAAAGGACCTCTTGAATACTTCTTTGATTATTCTATATTCCCTTTAAAAGAATGGCATATTTATCATCCTCTATGGGTGCTTGTTCTAGATGAATCATTTGGGTAGTGTTTGAGAAATTCCCATATTGTTGCACCTGTCTGGAAGAAGATGCATAATTATTATTATTTATCTTATCCCAACTATCCCTAGGATAATTATTAGGGTAGGCATTAGGCCTCCCCTGATATATAGCAGATAACCCCTCACAATTATGTGGGCAATAACGAGTCATATGCATGGTAGAATTACAATTTTCACAAATCGCAACCACAAGAGCATGAGAAGTAATGGGAGGGTTGGGGGATGTGTTTATTTTTAAAGTTTCAATAGCTGTAGTCAAAGTAGCTAATTGTTCAAACATCTCCAATAATTGTTGATTTGTTGCAGCTTCTATAGTTCTTTGGCTTATGGATTTGACACTTCTCTCTCTAGTATCATGATGTTGGCCCGTCATAGCCTTTTCCTCATGGATTTTCCATGCATCGGGAATAGTAAGAACTAGGAGATATCCTCCAGCCATTGCATCAACATTATCTTGTTGGTTTGGTAGTAGCCCCTAATAGAAGTATGAGATGAGATGTTCATCTACTATATTATGATTGGGACATTTACCTATTAACTCTTGAAGGCGAGTCCAGTATTCAAAATAGTTTTCATGGCTATCTTGCTTGATAGCGGAAATCTCTTTCCTCAGGTTTGATGATCGAGATGGAGGGAAAAACCTCTCAAGGAATGCCTGCTTCAAATTGCTCCATGATGTGTAAGTGTTGGCGAGATGTGGCGGTAGTCTCATATACCATTCTTGTGCCTTTCCTTCAAGGGTTAGGTGGAACACCCTCCACTGGACTTCATCAAGATTAGCCCCGCAGGTTTAGTGGTTGTAAAATTGATTTGAAGAGTCTTCAAATGCTCATATGGATTTTCACCTAGCAAACCATGAAACTTGGGCAAATTGCATAAGATAGGACCTTTGATTACAAAAGTAGCGTCATTAGTAGGATAAGCAACCGTAAAAGGATTTTGATTAATATTAGAAGAGGACAAATCTTTCACACTCCTTAAGGGTGCTGCTCCTTCATTTTCCCTGTTTCCCTTTGTATTATTATTTTCATCCATTATATTACTATAGATAATGTTATAGCTATTGGCAGAGGCTACTTTTTTAGCTTTTTCAAAATCACTAGATGAGCTTGAGTCTCTAATATGATAAGAATCGCTAGATGAGCTAGGGGAAGATGTTTGGTTAATTTTATTGATAATTGCTTTTCTCCTAGCTTTTAGAGTTTTTTCAGGTTCAGGATCAAACAGAACAAGGGGTGTGTCTCTAATCATGCACAGAAAACCGCAAATAGACAGATCTTTTATAAAAGCACCAGATAAATCACAAAAAATAATTAAGAATTCTAAAAAGTTTGACTCCCCGGTAACGGCACCAAAATTTGATCGCACTTGTCATGAGTACTTCAAATTAATTAACTAAATTAACCTTAATGTAGTACTGGTGGTTAACCTAGGTTGTTTTCCCCAGAGTCAAGTTGGCTTTATAAAAATTCTTAATTAATTAGGTGATTGGGTAGTGAAGAAAATAAAAGAAGATTGATAAAATTAAAGGAAAAATTATGAGAATAAAATGAAAATTATAAATCAAAATAGTGAAAACTTACTAATATGATGAAGCTTCCCCAGGATCGATGCGTGGCTATCATGGTCCAAAAAGATAGGTGGAGTGTATAAAGAGTGCTAAGTTAAAATAAAAACCCTAGATGAACATCATAGGTCATAATAATTAAATCAATACTCATACCTAGGATCCTAGCATATAAATATTCATTATTTAATTATTTAACAATTACTTAGCATGTAAATCTAATTTATAAATATAATCTTGCCTCTTAAAATAGGTAATCAAACGAGAACCCTAGAATCATGATCAACCATGAAACCCTAATTATAAACATAAATAAGGAACAAGAGAGGATCATGTGAGGCAACAAAATGTATAAAAATTTAAAAAATCAAATAATAATTATAATATGAATCCACAAATTAATTAAAAACATTATGCGAAAAGTTGAAATCCTAGAACTAGGACATATAAAAATTTACATATGAAAAGATTAAATCTCCTAAAAATACACAACTCCTAAATAATGAAATTAGGACTCAAGCCACTACATTTTCCCTCAAGAATCAAAGAAAATTAGACACTCAAGTGGCTCAAATACACCATATTAATAGTAGAAAATAAAGAAAGAAGTAGATGAAGAAGAAAGAAGGTGCCTCAGGTGGATACTTGTGAGATGTGTTGTGAATGATTGAGGTCTATCTTCAAATGGCTCCTGAGGGCTCCTTTTATAGATGTGGAAGGCATGATATTGATATTTGTAGATATGGATGAGGATATCTTCTTTCATATTTTAGTTGGATTCTCTATCTCTTCACCAATATCTCTTATAATTTCTTCATAAATAGTGTTTTTCCTTGCTTAATGATTGGATGATTTGTTGATTTGAATTGATTTTCAGATATATAAGATAAGTTGTAATCCTCAAATGGCTTGATTGCTTCAGAAAGATAGCTTCTTGAATACTTCCATGATATAATTTAATCTTTTAAATAGATATAATCTAATTGGATATATTATATCACCTTTTTAATTAAAAAAAGGTTGTAATCTTGGAAATTCCCTATTTGCCATTAATGAAGGATGATGCCTCTCATGTGCCTTTATCTTTGTCTTTAGCCTTAGCCTACAAACTCCTTTTAAAATATTCCTGAAATCAAAGCAGAAAATACCTTTCTTTCAAGTGGATCAGTTTAATAAAGAGGAATTATGAAATAATAGACATTTTGGTCTTTTTATCACTTATTTAATTTAATTTATCTTCATGCAAGATTTAGATAAATATTGAAATTAAGCCCTATAATTAAAATAAAATCCCCAAGATAGATATAAAAACATATAATAAATTAGGGGTTTATCAAATTCCCCCACACATAAACCTTTGCACTCCTGGGCAAAGTATAGATCCCCAAAATAATCCTGATAAAAATTAATAGCAAGTAGAATAATTTATACTCGAGCATGAGTGTAGTGGATAAAATTAATCATATTCTTCAAATCAGACAAAGATTTAGGTAATAATAATGTCACACCTTCCTTTTCTAGCTTTATCATACATTAGAGACCTTAACTAAACCACTTGAGACTATTACATAAACTAGAATTAGTCATCCAAATGAATTTTAAATTTCTCACCCGAGTTACTATTCACTTGGTAACTTGAAAATTTTGGCCAACTTTGAAAATTCATAACTAATTCTAGAAACTTCAAAATTAAGTGATTCAAGTCTCTAAATAAAGCTTGATCAATCCCCTACAGGGTAAAAATACTCATTTAGTCTTGCTCAATCAACACAGTCTATTATGTGAACATTCACTGTTCATTTGATCATTTTTCTATTTTCCAGATTTTTCCCTTAACATTGGGAGATCATAACTTTCTGTATACACATCCCAATTTAGTAAACTTTGATTCATTTTAAAGCTTAGGATGTGTAGTAGTTTTCTGGAAAATTTCAAGTCATTTGGACTTGGTTTACCCTGTTTCCTCATTACCTCAAATTAGGCCTTTGACAAGGGTGTTGGACCCCTTTTCACTAATTCTAGCATGCTTTGTTCCTCTCTTTCCATGCATAGAACATCATAACATAATTATGTAGCATACTATGCATATATATACAGCACATATCACATACTTGATATTGTAGGGGTTTAACATACATTCATCCAAAAGTTAACATATGCAAGATACAAGGTCATGCTTCAACATGTACAAGTTTCCTACAACATTTGGAAGCCACCCACCTAGACTTGAACTTCCTTGCCTTTGCCCTTTGAACTTTGGCCTAGGGTGAGTCATTGGAAAGAATGAGATTTCAAAGAAATCCCAATAGCAAATAATTCTAACTAACACATCAACATGCATGATTGCAAATATGTGACATTAACATGCCATGAAAACATTACCAAAACCTTACTTCCTCACATTTTCATTCATTGCAAAAGGCCAAGGCACATCAAGTTTTGCATAGCTACAACCATGCACAAGTAAGGGTTTACATGTCATAGGGCTACAACCCACATCAATCATGGCCAAACAACATACACAACAATCAATAGCAATGTAAATGTAAAAGTTAGAAAATTTGCTACCTTGATAACTTGACTTTCCAATTGACTTAGTAGCTTCCCACTTGGACTTTGCCAACTTTTCCTTGCA
>QFDD01003543.1:0-20006 GCA_006871305.1 Vachellia collinsii
TTTAATTGCTTTAATGTTATATTTGTTTATTCAATTGTGTGCTTGACTGTCCTGAAAAATGAGGGATCTGATTGGGACATATTTTGGTGTTCTAAAGGAGCCTAGGAATAGGAAATTTAGACTAGACCTTCAATTGAATTGTGTAGGATTAAGTTTTACAACTTAATTTGCTTGTAGGATAGGAATATACCTACCGGCCCTACATAGTCAGATTAGGCCTGCACTTTATTTAGTCTAATTATATAATCATCTAAGGAATTAGAGATTAGTCAACATAATTAGAATGCCTTTTAGTGAGTCGGAAGACCCTTTTAGGTAATTAAGAATCCTAGACTAACGAATATAAATTTAATTGCAATTAAGGGGAGAAATTAGACGCTAAGAAATAATTAAGGCTATAATAATCTAAGTCGCTGCTCAAGAACTAGAATCACCCTTAGCTTTAGTTATAATTTAGATTTAATTTATTCTTCTAATTAGATTTTTATTTATTTGTTATTATATTTGTGTTTCGTCCAACTTAAATGAAAGCGTAAAGTCATTGCTCAATTTAGTTGGTACCAAGTCCTCGTGGGAACGATACTTTACTCACTTTTTATTACTTGATACGACCCGTGCACTTGCGGAGTTATTGGTTCACATTTTGTGCCATCACTATCATCATATTGTCCTGGATTAGTCTCTCCGATATAAATGCACCTGGATTTTCACCTTGTTAGTGTTTTGTTAACATCATCAATAATTTTACAATAAAAAAAAAACTCAAAACAGCATTAAAAGATCTAGTATTAGAGGCTTTTAAAATATCTAAAAATAAACCACCGCTGACATTGGTGGTGTTGCCATGCTCAGACATGATTTGATTAATGAAAGGCCTTAAGTTTTTAAGTTATTTGATCCTCAAATTTACTCTCATTTTAATAGTTTTAATTCCATAAATTTCATTTTATTTAAAGCATCGATGCCTATAATGTAATTAAAATTTGGATCATTTTAGCTTTTGTAGAACTAAAACCATCGATTTTAAATTTGAAGAACACAAAGATTGTAATAACTTTTTTTTCATATAAACCATCATCACTTGTCATCAGTAAATAAATCGTTCAATCTTAGAATATTAGATCATTCTTCATCTAAAGCTCTAGCTACAGAATTCACCAGGAGCAAGATTTGCATGATCTTGTTATTGATTCTTGCAACCCTCATTATAATGAATATCAATATAGCAAGAACGATGTATAGATCTTAAAACACAGCAAAATGGAGCAACTGATACACTCAAAGGGACTGGGGCGCAAGACGATGGCGGAGGATAAAACTAGAGGCGGCAGTGGCTGAGACGGCTATGCACAACATTTTATTAACCAAACATTATTCTTGTAATTAATATTGCATTGCATTCCCATTACATTGCAAAGTAGGATGCAATGGGATTGAATCAAGCGGGCCATCAGACAAGATTTTGGAAAATAATTTTTGAAAGATATGATAAAAGTAATTTTAGTAAATAGATTTAGAAAAATAGTTTATGAAGAAGTAAAAAGAAAATAACTTCTAAAAATCATAATTTTCTTATCAAAATAGATTATTAAGGACAAAAGTGTTTCATTGGGTATAGTTTTGAGGTTTAAAGCTATTTTAGGATTTGGAAAACTGTTTATCTACTTTGATCCTGAAATCATGATTTTGGCTTAAACATTGTTTCAAAAGTGAAAACACCAAACACCCCTTTTAACATCCAAAATAGCTTTAAAACCATGATTTTGGTTAAAGTCACTCAGCCACTATCTTTTTCTCTATAATCTATTTTGACAAAGATATCATGATTTGAGATGGAAAATCATGGGGAGTGTTTGTTTCTATTTTTAAAACCTGTTTTTTTTTGTTTTTAAAAATAAAGAAACAAAAAATTGTTTGGGGTATTGTTTTTTTTAAAATAGAAAATTATTTTTAAAAACTAAAAAAAAAGTTTTAGTTGTTTTTTTTTTTAGTTTTTGCATTTCTTAGTTTATATATATGAAAATTGGGAATTCCTTTATTCTCCATTAGATGGTTTTTTTCCATTTAAAAACTTGAGTTATCATTAAGATTTTACCTTTCGACATGAGAATGTTTAAATATATTTTTGAAAACAATCATTTAAACATTTTTTTTGTTTTTTCTTCTTAAAATTGTTCTTAAAAAAATTTTATAAAACAGTTTTAGAACAGAAAATAGAAACAAACAAATTTGTGACTTTCCAAAAACTTTTTTTTCATGAACTAATTTTCAAAAATCTAATATTTGTATTTAAATTAGCTTTAAAAAAACAAATATTGCAAAAGGACTTTAACGAAACCACATCTTTCTACCCAAAACTATGATTTCATCGCCAAGATAGATTGTGAAGGAAAATAGAGTGTTTGAGTAGATTAAACAAAACCATAGTTTATAGGTCTAAAAAATATTAACTTTTGAAATCATGGTTAGGGCTAAGGTTGGAAAAACGGGCCAGTCCACGAATTGCGGGCTACCTGTCCCAGCCTATGGCCCACCCCCAACAACCTGCCAGTCCAATAGCTCGAGCCATCTAAAAACAATATTTTCTTAAAAAAATTAAATACATTTAAAAAAATTTATACCATGCAATATTATTTTATTTTATTTTAATTCAAAAAATAATATTATCTTAATAAATCTCTTTATAATTTAATAATATATAAATATTAATGTTTTGTTATAATTTGAAATATAGTATTATAAAAAGTTTATATGAAAAAATAAAATATTTCATACTATTTTTGAATATATTAGTTATTGTTTATCCTAAAAAATAAAATTTAATGTTATTTTTTCTATGTAAAAAATATAAAATATATTATTTAATAAAATAAAAAAATAGGCCCATCAACCCTTAGGTCAGTCCATCATAACCTCCTGTAGGCTAGAAGAGGCCGGTTGGAAGAGCTCGCCCACTCAGCGAGCTGACTAGCCAACCCGAATAACTTTTCCAAACTCTACTTGAGGCTAAAACCATAATTTTAAAAATCCTCCCAAACACATGCTAAAATCATTTTCACCACATTTTCTCAAACAACGCTAAAATCATTTTCACCGCATTTTCTCAAACAACTCTTCTCCTCTCATGAGGCTAATATAATATCGGACCTAATTTTTTTGTACTTCAATTGCCAACATTAATGCTTTACACATATTATCTCCGACCTATCTCAATGTAACAGATGTATCTTCTTTTGAAAATTAAAAAAATTATTTAACTGATATATTTATTATTTTTCTTTAAATTTAATTTATGAACTGAAGTATAATATAATATGTATAATCTACTAATGCGCACATGTTACCTAACTTATATAATGACTTATAATACATGTTATAATTACATAATTTATTCAATTTTTTTAATCACTTTAAAAATATTAACAGGCTCTCGTAATAACCAGACTCTCGTATTAAGAGCCCAAGGTGGTATTGACTATGGGGCTAGTTCGTACTACAGAACAAGTGCAAAAGGCTGAACCATTTTGATAGATTTGTACAGACTACAGAGGCTGGCACGCGCTAGAAATGACGATCTATAATGGGTTTCTACTAGTACAATATTCTTGATGGTCAATTTAGAAATGTCCATGTAGTGTTTACAGTAAGCCAATCTATAATACTATATGTCTATAATCTCTGAATACCAAGTAAAATGGCAGCGCATCTACGAAAAGCCTACATAGGTAATCTTGTCTTGTCCCTCGTCCCTCAAAAATCCATCACAAACTGCTAATTCAGATAACGTGGTTCGGAGTTAGGGGGTGTCCTTGGATGCATCTCCGAAGCTAACAAACCAATGAGCATCAGAAGAGTTATTCTCCTGTTTCGGTTGCATTAACTCCACCTTTTGACATCGTCCCTGGTTCATCAAAATTGGTGCATAATCAGCCATCTTTGATGGGGCAGTGAACACCTTGTGAGGCTGTGTAGGAGGTAGTGACGCTAATACCCTTGCAACCTCATGCATGGTAGGCCTCTCAGAAGGGTTTCTTTTGGTGCATAGCAGAGCAAGCTGAAAGGTCTTCTTCACATGGGCCAGATCCAAGCAGGTCACAGACACCTCTGGATCCACAGCTTCCATTACAGTGTTGTTATCTGCCTTGGACAATATCTGTCAAGTCAACGTTGCACATTGGGAAACTGTTAAGGTGCTGAAAAATGATCTAGCCATGGCAGTGGTTTAAACCAAGGTCAGACCAATCATGATCAAAATTAAACATACCAAAAAAAAAATCATATAACTCTTTAAAAATTAATATTTAATTATAAAAGGCATTAAATCTACAACTAAATAAAACATTCATATATAAACTACACATAATACAACAGTTCTTAAAGCACAAATGTGAGACTGTTGTTTTTCTTGTTCTTTTTGTACTAAAAAATGTCATTTCAAGTTTAGGAAGAAGAAAAAAAGTCAACCCGTCCAAAACTCATGACCAAACTGGCCAGGACACTAATTCACTGGTTTGACCAGCTGAACAAGTCTGGTTTTCGTACCATTGTATTCACGATGTAAAACAAGAAATGCAACCTGTAGGAATAACTATAACATATGGATTTATGTTCAAAAAGAATAACAATACTTGAGAGTGCATTTTCTACATTTTCTACTTGTTGAAGGATTGTAGGCGGGCAAAGTACCAAAAGAAAAATAAAAAAAGATTAGCATACCAATTGTAGCAGGTTAGAATCGTTATCTACTGCTTTCTTTCCAGTTAGTAGCTCTAGGAGAACAATGCCAAAGCTGTAAACATCTGATTTTTCATTTAACCGAGAAGTCCGGGCGTACTCGGGATCAATATACCCAATAGTTCCAAGAACAAAAGTTGAGGCATGAGTTCTTGTTGTTGATATGCTTTTAGCAATACCAAAATCAGAAAGATGGGGCTCAAAATTCTCATCTAGCAAAATATTTGAGGATTTAATATCCCTGTGAATAATCCGAGGGTTGCAATCGTGATGAAGATAAGCAAGTCCTTCAGCAGCACCAACAGCAATCCTCAATCGTGTTTCCCAGTCAAGTTTTACCTTCTTCAAGGAACCTGTCAGACAAAGAAATTGAAGCTTTAAATTGCTTGACTAATCTGTCTAATATTTAAATAGGGATCAATTTCTCGCCCAATGGACAGAATATAGTTCACTTTTATGACAAGAACTAGCAGTTTTGGAAACTAACCATGAAGAAGATCCCACAGAGAGCCATTCTCCATATAGTCGTAGAATAGGAGATTCCCATTGGGGGTCAGTGCATAACCGTGCAAGGTGACAAGGTTTCTGTGTCTGATGCTTCCAACAGTCTCAAGTTCTGTTTCAAACTCTTGCAAATTGTGCGGATGCTTGTTGTAAAGCCGCTTAATTGCAATTGGCCGTGAACCTTCTAAGTTACACTTGTACACTGTACTAGAGGCACCATACCCTATGATATATTTCTCACTGAGATTATCAGTAGCTCTGATTATATCGTTAAAGGTGTGAATTGCCATATCAACATGAAGAATTACAAGTTTGGGGGGTCCTGAAAAGAAACCAAATGAAATAACATAAATGAAAATTTATGATTGCATTATAATCTTGTTCAAAACAACAAAGAGCTTTTCACATGCCTTGTCCGGATCTGCTTGATCCTATCATGAATTGCTTTGACTGCCTGGATCTATAAATACCGATGATGATCATTACTGATATTGTGATGATACCCAGTGCAAGACAAAGGACTGCAGCCGTTGAAAAAATCACTGAAAAGAACACAGGGCATCACTGCTCATACTCCAGTTTAATTTAATTGCTTTAGAGTTCTGTAGTATTTTGTAAAAAAAGACTGAATGGATGTGATGTACCCCTGGATTTTGGTATGTAAGGACCACATAGTGATCCCAACTTTTTCCCACATAGTAATGGATTTCCAACGAAACTGCAAACATCACATTAAATGTCATTTATACAGGAAAATACAAAAGCTATAAATGTTTAATGTTATTCAAAATACCTGTCAGCTGAAAAGTGTGAAAAATTCCTCATAGGAGGAATAGGTCCAGATAAATTATTGTATGAAACATTTCTAGAACATTGAATTAGGATGACATCAGAAACACAGTTACCCAAAAAAAAGGATGAAAACAATTGATTAATTGTTAGGTGGTCATACAAGGAGGAGAGACTCAGACAATTAGCTAGCTGATCTGGAATTCTCCCATGCAAACGATTGTCGTTCAGTATCCTATGGAAATGTACCAGCAAATGAAAATTATGAATAGAAGCTATCCATGTAAACTATATGCAACAAATAAACTAAAAGACACTTTGTAGTTATCTTACAGATATATAAGGTTCTGCAGTTGTCCAATTTCTATAGGGATACTACCCGAAAGACTGTTGTATGAAATATCACTACAAGAAAACAAAAACAAAATAAAACAACAGTGACAAATCAGCTTGATCAATTTTCTTTCCAAACAGCAATAGAGCCATACATAATCTGTATGCTTCTCAAATTCCCAAATTCAGCAGGCAATGGACCATCAAGAAGGTTATGGCTCAGGTTCCTGTAAAAATACAGCATAGTCCGTAATCATGATCCTGCATACTAACAAAACGAACAATTTCTACAAGATGCAGCACTTTCTTACAAAGTCAAGAGATGCTCCAAGTCACCAACAGATGATGGAACTGGACCTGAAAATTTATTGCTTGATAGATCCCTGAACATAAAAGAGAAAGCGAGTCAGCAAATATTGCAATTAGTAAAAAAAAAAAAGAAGAAAGAAAATAAAATTTAACTTCTAAACTTACAGTGTATCAAGATTTATGATATAGCCCAGTTCAACAGGTATGCTCCCTTTGAAGTTGTTAGCAGAAAGATTTCTGGAGATATGATAAAGTTTTCCATACTTTAAAAAAAGGGGAGAAATAAAAGAAAGGACAGAAGAAAAAGACTCGCACGGGATTGTCACAACATACAGGTAAGTCAAACTCTCAAGGGTTCTAAAACTCAGAGGAATGGATCCACTTAAGTGATTACCATACACATTGCTGGAAAAAGAAAACAAACAAATGAGAAACCAAGAGCAAAAGAACTTTGTTGTTAGAGGTCCCAATATTCTCTTAATTCAGAATTCTTACAACTGATTCAAGGCAGAGCAGGAGCTAATGTTATGTGGAATAGGTCCCTCAAGATTATTGTTGGCAAGATTCCTAAAAGTTGGCCATATAAGCCTCTCAATAATGCAGTGAATTGCAGAGAACATGAGATAAAATGAATAACTAAAACTCACAATTCAAACAAATGTTCAAGCCTTCCAAGTTCTTCAGGAATTTTGCCAACTAATTGGTTGTCATTCAATTGCCTGAAAAACAAGTTTCCTCAAAGTAAATATGCAATTAAAAGTGATTGATCATAATCTCAACAGAAATTGAAAATCAACTTACAGGTAACCTAATTTAGACATATTGCCGAGTTCTGGTGGAATAGGACCGGAAAGTAAATTTCCATGGAGGTACCTGTGTAACCATAGTGCTAATACTGATCACAAGACAACCATTGGCTTAAGAGATAACATCTTCGGGTTAAGCAGTACTTACAGTTTTCCAGTAAAAGATAAATTGCCAAGTATTGGAGGGATAGGTCCCACTAGCTCATTCTCACTCAAATCCCTGAAACAGAGTTTAAGATAAATGTACCACACCAAATATAAAGTAAATCTGACAAATTTTATACTTACAAAATAGCAAGAGCTTGCATTAGACCAATCACCTCTGGAATCTTCCCAGTCAGCCTATTGCCTTGAAGAGACCTGGAAAAAAGTTACTGGCCAAATTAGACCTTCAATCCAACTGCATAATTCCATCACCAAAAAGAGAAATAGAGTTCCATTGATTTGAAGTTAAGAAACCAAAGAAAAAAGGTTACAAGTCCATAGCCAATATACTCACAAAGTTGCAACTTGCAAGAATCCAATGTTGAAAGGAATTTCCCCACCGATATGATTAGATGATAAATCCCTAAACATCTATCACAGTTAGAATGATAAAATGGAAACATCAACAAATGTAAATAGGAGGACATGAAGAAAAAACATACAAAATCTCAAAACTTGTACAGTTTCCAATGCTTTCAGGTATTGTGCCAATTAAATTATTGCCCCTCACATCACTGAATATTAACAATAGACAAGGAAAACTTAAATTAGGAAGAGAATAGCAAATGAAAAGGGAAGGAACCAAAGAAAAACATTAGTTTGCAAGTGCTAGAGTACTCACAAATACCACAAACCAGTTAATTGACAAATGTCAGGGGACAGAGTTCCAGTAAGATTGTTCCCTCGCAAACCTCTGTTACATAAACAATTTTTTATCACTAAAAAAACAATTTAACAGTTACAATGACTGTAATAAGTTCTCAATTGCAGATTCAGATTAAATTCTATTGTTATTAAACTCACAAGTAGACTCGCCAAGTTTAATAAGATCATGTTGCTAGCTAAGCAAATCAAGTTAGTTCATCCATAACCTTATTCAGGTGCAAACTTGGTTAAAGTTACTTTTAAATTGGTGAAACTCAATCAACTCTTCGTTTTGAGCCGAGTGGAGCGATTAGACAGTATACCATGAAACTCGTTCCAAAAGAAAATTTACAACCCAAACTAATACCGCTAAAGTGAAAAGTAGAGCATACTTTAAGTCGACACAAACGAGGAATGGAAACTTCCACACATTCTAAACTCATAAGAGTTTATGTTTATTAATAATGAATTAAAAATTAAAAAATAAATTTATATTGTAATATAAAATATAATAACAAATTTATGAGATATAGTTATATAATTAACTATTACATTCAATATAAAATTCAAATCAACTTCATATATTAAATTATTAAACACAATCAAATGCAAAAAAAAAAAAAAAAAAACTATATTGACTATATTTTAATATGACTCGTTAACATATGGGTTTATACAAAAATGACTCAAGGATGCAAGTAACAAATCTTAAACAAAAGCTTTGATATGGTGAGCCAAACTCGTCTTTCTTTCTAACTATTGCAGAAATGAGATAAATCCCAATAACTTCAATATATACGTTCCACCAAACCATTAGAAAGCAGTCAGAACAACAAAAACCCATTAGAAAGCAGATACATTAAAAAAACATTTGAACGTGTATTGAATTAGTATAAAATATAAAAGTTTTAAAAATTTCAATTTATTATACTAGTATATGATTAACAAACACAAGTCATCTAAAATTTCATAAAATAATTAAGAGTCTACATTCAATATAATTTTATTTTGTCATTAAACAATATAATTTTCTTTATTTTTTTAATTTGATTTTTATTTCATAGCTCAATATAGGAAGTTGAATAAAATTTTTATATAAAATATAATAATTAATTTTATTATTATATAATTATATCTTGAATAACTTTGTTGTCACATCTTATATTTTAATTATATAATATATAATTATTTTTTAATAGCTGTTCAATAATAAACATAAACGCTTACCGGTACTACCTAGTTTACATTTCTCATGTGTTTCTACTAAATCTCATGAGTTTGAATTTTGAAACCTTGATCACATTAACGGATACGAGACAGGATTTACAAAACTCACAAATACTGCAACACTTCATTCCAATAAAGCAGTCTTGGTATCTCACCGGTAAGGCGGTTTCGAGCAAGATCACTGAGAATATGAAATTATAATCAAATTAGCAAAAGCAATTATCCGTCCAACGTAAAATTGTTTATAGGGCACTTGGCAACAAGAAAAGTATGAAAAATTATAGGAAAAAAAAATTAGGGGTATCAAACCTTACATTCCAAAAAGCTTAACGTTCTACCACACCTTTAAGATAATCTTAAAAGATCAAATGAAGGACTTACAGCGTTTTCAGATTAGGAATTTGGGTTAATGTTGAAGGAATAGGACCAGTCAACTGATTATTCTTCAAATTCCTGCATTCACCAACTCAAAAAAGATCATTTATGACACTATAAAAAAATTAGCATATTCAATGCCAAAACAAGGTTAAGAACTTACAGAAACTCTAGCTGCTTTAGCTTTGATAGAGAGAAAGGCACGTCCCCATATAATTGGTTATCAGACAAATCTCTGCATTTCATGAAGAAGAAAAAAAGAAAGAAAGAACATGTCGTCACAGTACCGTGGCATTAGACAACTCCAACAAAGTAAGACTCCTAATAGTTATAATTATTATTATAAATTATATATTGCAGCTATAAATAAAACAAGAGCCCATACAGATAAATAAGTGAGACACAGTTCCCAATTTCATCTGGAATTTGACCCCTTAGCCTATTCCCCTGGAGATCTCTGTAATTATAAGAATAAAGAATTTAAATTGGTATGCAAAATAAAGTTTAGAAAAATGCGCATGAAGGGGAAACTGAAGGAAAAGGACAAACTTAAAGAAACCCAACATACATGGATTGCAAGTTTCTTAATTCACCGATGGCCGGTGATATTTCGCCGCCCAAGTTTAAACTTGACAGATTCCTTCAAAACATAATAAAAGCACTGAAATTAAATTTTAGAAGAGGCGCATTTGTTAAGTCCAAATCAACAAGAGCGACAAAAAAAAATATTGAAGTCAATAATTTGACCAACTCAACAAATTTAAGAAAACACAGAAATGGCAACCCACAGAGTAAGCACAGTATTGCTGGTCTTGTCACAATTTACTCCGCGCCAAGAACAGAAGTCGTCACTTCGTACACCATTCCAATCAAGCAACTTATTGGCTGCATTGCTGAAAGAAGCCTTGATGGTCATTAATGTTTGTCCTACACCATTTCAGGATAGTCACGCAAGAGACAGATCAATCGGTAGACTACAGGATATATTTAGGAATAGCTTTTTACCTAATCCGAGTAAGTATGTGAGAAAAGTTTTATCTCGATTTACGTAAAAGTGTTTAACAAACAAAGCTTTAATCGACAAGCTAGACATGAATAAGAAATTGCCCCTTCAAGGGCATATGGAAGAATAACAGGTCAATTAATGAACATGTTGACCTCACCGAAATAAATAATAGGACAAGAATCAAACTACATACAAAGGTCATGACACTACTACAGGGTCATTAACTTAATTATTGATTGTTTGTTAGTATTTATAGTTTCTAAACCGAGACTAAGTTGTTGGAGCCAGCGATTAATTATCCGCCTTACAGGATTATCATGAAATGTGTTCTATTGACAAAGCTAAACTCTAATCTTCACCGCAAACGAAACCAAAATTTTATCAAGAGACAACAGCAAGATCAGCACTCAAAACCACTCTAACATTTGAAGCAACGTTACTGTCTTAATGATTGCTCTATGATTCTCGCCGGTATCGCGATGGAGAAGATATTTCAGTAACTTACTATGATATTTCTCGCCAATAAACAAGCGGAAAGCCAGTACAGGTAAATACGATGAGTAGTAGAAAGGCAAATTTATCCAAGTAGGTTAAAGAATCAAACTCGCACAAGAAGCCAAATGGTTAGCAATGATCACTACGCAGAAATAGTTTGAGGAGGTACAGAGCTAGTCCTGTATCTAATTCGCGGCTAACCACCATTGCATTTTCTCACCGGACCGGATGGACAACGAACTAAGACAGTGCTACATAGAGAAAGCGTGTATAATGTTCTCTCACAGCACAGATAACGGTCATCGCCATCACGGTTTCCGGCCATTAAAACATTGCTCAGATTTACAGTAGAAGAATCACAAACCACAGGTGAGCAAGAAAACGGGAAGTAGACAATGCAAGAAACTCGTGGAATAGCAAACCAAAACAACAGAGCACACACCTTCGTCGGTGAGAGTTGAAGCAAACGAACAGAGAATCAACAAGAGCACCATAACTAAAAACAGCTTAGCCTCCTTCCCCTGCTTGCCAGTAAGAAACAACACAGGCGCAGCATCGTCCATTGGTTCCTGCCTCCACACGCACACAGAATGAGGAAGCTTAAGAGCAGAAAATTAAATGATATGTTAATGCACAAGAACCTCTCACACACACACATACACACCTTGGGTTTTGAATTTGTGCAGACTGCAGAGGAAGAAGAGAGCAGAGAGCAGGCGTTTGGCGTGAACTGTAAGGAGAAACACAGAAGTGAGCGTTATGAAGAGAGAGAGAGAGGTAACGGCGGTGATGCGACGTTACTGAGGGAGTGACAGATAGAGAGCATAGGGTGGCAGAGTGGGGGGAAATAGGAAGCCGCCGTCATTCGTACCTTACCGTTTCCCAAAGCGAGGAAAAGATTATTGACAGCTACTATCTCTAGACGTCTATTCCATGCGCCAACCGAAACCTGATTAATAAAGCCCGGGTAAAATTTATCAAATGAATGTATCAGGAAAAAAAAAAATTTATCAAAATAAAATAATAAATAAACAAAAATTGTTATTTATTGATGTGGAATTTATCTTTTGTCCTTGCATAATCATGTAAAAATGAGGGCAAGAAACATGTAATATATTAAAATGTTTGGTTTGAGAAGTAACAATTGAATCATAAGAGTTTAATTTGATAATGATGATAAGAATAATATAAATATTGAATTACAAATTTAAAAGTAAAGTATTCTTAATGTGGAGAATAAATTAATAAAGTTCATGTGCCAACCGAAACCTGATTAATAAAGCCCGGGTAAAATTTATCAAATGAAATAAAATAAAAAATAAATTAAGATTGTTATTTATTGATGTGAAATTTATTTTGGAAGAACAAGGGAAAAACCCCATTTGAGAAATTAATTATAAATTGAGATATTTCACACAAGTGCAACTGAGTTTCTACAATATGTAATTGAGATTTCACGTATGCAGCAGCTGAACTTCTATATATGTAACTGAGATTTCACATGTGTAATTGAGTAGGGTCTCATTCTCCATTTAATTTCCTAATGGGGATTTTTCTCCAATTTTTCCATTTATCTTTTGTCCTTATATAATCATGTAAAAATGAGGGCAAGAAACATGTAATATATTAAAATGTTTGGTTTGAGAAATAAAAATTGAATCATAAGAGTTTAATTTGATGATAATAAAAAATAATTATAAATACATAAATAGGATTATCATATGTACAATTATACGAGCATAACTTTATATATTAAAAATTATTTATCACTAAAAGATTCATTAAATTAATATTTTAAGTTTTAAGAATCATTTCATAAATTAAAAAATCTTGCTACTATTGGTTAATTAATTATTTGATACTACTTCCAACCTTTAAGATAAATTTCAATTGATTTTTATTGAAAAATTAAATAAACTACATACATTGATTATTTATCATTTTTCTTCCTCTAATAAATTTCTCTAATCTATAAATTGATATATTATTTAATAGTATATAAATATTTTAAAACATATATAATTTAAAATAATTTAGTTAATTTTTTTTAATCTCCCATGAAAAATTAACTGAACCTATATTAAACATTGAAATAGTATAATAATTATTGCACGGCTGAAGTTTAGACTTTTGGTTCTACGTACGGATAGCGCAGCGAGATGAAATAAATTGTGTTTCAGAAATAATTTGCCTATTTGGTGAGGTTTAGCGCTTATTTGGAAAATTATAAAAAAAGATTTAAAAAACACTTTTAAGTCGAAATAAATTTAATCTTAGACAGTTAGATATTTATTTAAAATTCTATAAAAGCAATTAAAATAAGTTAATCCAAAAATCCATTCAGTCTTGATCTGAATTCTTGATGTGAACTTCTGAGTTTGCTAATAGGTTTTGGGTTTCTATTTTTCTATTCCTAAAAGGACAAAAAATAATTGCCAATTTGGTGAAACAAAAGAACAGAAGGGGAAAGCATTTCCCTCTCTTAGCATACTATGTTCAATCAATATGTTTGATCTCATAAATTTAAAAACCTTTTTTTTAACTCAAAAGCATGTTTGTTAATTACATATATAAGGAGCTATAATTAAGAAGCTCTTTTAATACAGATGATTAAATATGGTAATCTAACAAAATCAAAACATATTTATTACAAATATCTGATTTTGTTATATTCACGAATTCGTTATATATCATTTATATTAAGCATTGGGTGTAATGGTGTTATTTATAAGTCGTTTCTAACATATTTCACATAAATAAATAAAAACTTTAAATATCATTAACTCTATCTTAAATTTCAATGACTTTTTAACTTTATCATTATTTAATATCCACTATAAAATATGAAAGTAAAGTCAATACATAATAAATCAATATTAAAATTGAGCATTCACATGAAAAAATTAACTAGATGACTTATAAATATAATCAAATAAAACGTTTTCACTCTACCCTATAAAAAGACCAGAGGAGTAACATATATTAATTTTGTAGAATATAATTTTTCTATTATTTTTTAGTGTTTTTATTTTTATTTTTTTATTTGAGTAAAATAGGAAAATTATCCTTTTTCACTAATTCCCTCGTGCCAAACAAATTAATATCAGACAAAATTAATGGAGAATTGGAAAAAAATTCTTCCACCAAATAATTAATTGTAAAATGAGACCTTCTATATATGTATAAGTGAACTTTCAAATTATGTGTAATTAAGCTTCCAACTAAACAGGTTCTAGATGGTAAACAAAGTGCCCCCCCATAGGGCTTGTTTGGTTGGAGTGTAGGTTAGGGAAGAGGAGGAAAAATGAGTACCTCCCCTCATTTGGTTAGGAAATTTAGAGGGAAGGGAAGTCAAAATTTTGGCTCATTTTCCCTCCCCTCGGTTCCTTTCAATTTGGGGGGTTTTGGAGGGGAGCAAATTTGAGTGACAATTATACTCTCATGTAAATTATGATATTTCAATAATACCCATAGGCCAAAATAAACAACAAACCCATATATTCACACCGTTATGCTCACGTCTTCAACTTCCATTCTCTGCGTCTTGCGTCTTCCCCTACCTTCCACTCTATGGCTTCACGGGCATTTGCTCTGTGGCTTCACCGTCGTTGGCATTAGAACCCATAGTCAAGGTTTTTATTTCTTCTCTGTTATTTCACTTCCGTAGAGCCTCTTTTCTCCTATTTGTCGGACGTTCATAAACGTGGGTGTTATGAGTATGTGGAGTTACTGGGAATTGTGGGTGCCATTGGTGCCTCTTTTCTCCGTCTCTGCCTCTTTTCTTCGATATAGGTGCCATAAAGCTTCTCATAGAAATACAAAGACGTATAACCCACTTCCTACAATCCGGCCTGAACCTTTCTTCACTCAAATCTTGGGTTTTCCCAAGCTATTGATTGTGCTAGAATAATTGTTCTAAGTAGTTTGATCTATTAGAGCTTGAATCTGGAAGTGAAGTTTAGTATTGGAATAATTGTTACATGTATTTCACATCCTATCTTCTTCATCCTTGTATGTTTGTCTTGCTGATTGAGGGTGTTTAGTTAGGATCTAAAGTTGAATTAGGTAAAGATGTTCATAGTATGTGTGAATCAAGCAACTGAGTTAATGTATTTGGTTGATATCTATATCTATAAGCACAATTATATTATTTTTATTTTGAACATTGCGCAAGTTTAACTAGTTGAACCATTTTTTTGAGATAATGCAATTACAAAGTTTTGTACAAGTCACAGAATCTTGAGTGTTGCTATATATGGTATAGCCATTAATATTTGGAAACAATGCATGTCGTATATATAATGAGTAGGCTGATTGGTGGATTCAATTTGCTATTGACATTTTTTGAAGATAGATATTGAAGCCAGACTAGTAATTTTCTTGTCTACTGTCTGCCTTGTATTTGGAAATGGAAAGACAATCATATTTGTTTAATCTGCATTTATTCTAAAAGCAATTTATTTCTTTCGTTAATTTCATTGGATGAAAGAAAAATACTGCTCTGGTATTCCAAGTGGAATTTTCTTACTGAATGGAAGTTGCTTTGAAATGAGTTTGTTTTCCTTTGCTTTTATTCCTTTGTTGTGCTGTGTCTTGGAATGGACAATATAATGCTATCTCCATGAGCTGAATTGTTCTTTTTTTTTGTTGCAAAATAATTATATTAATTGTGCTTTGTTTATAATTGTCGTGCACTTGCACAACACTTAGCCCTGGTTATATATTAGTTTGTCTTGAGATTCTGTTTATTTTTTTCAGGTGAAACTTAAAACTGCACTATGAAGAATGGCTCTTTTTTCAAATTATGAAAAGATGATGATATTATATGGGGTTGATAGAGCTGGAGGAGATTAAGGAGAAATAGACTTTGAATTTTCACATTTTTGGTATATGGACTTTGAATTTTTTGTTGTATGTTCAAAATAGGAATTTGAATATGTTATAATTTGTTAATTAACCTTTTAAAATATTTCATTTGACTAATTACAAAATAAAAAATATCATTATATCGTTTTTATTATATGTATATTATAATATTAATTTATTTTGAAGTAAAATTTAAATTAATTTAAATGTTATATGATTAAAAAATATAAATTAATGTGTATGAGTAAAATGGTAAAATTTTAGTTATCATCCCTTCCCTACCCTCTTAAACCAAACAAAGAATTCTTTATGCTTCCCCTACCTTTAGTAAACCAAATAATGTAACATAACCCCTTCACCTCCCCTACCCTAAAACCAAACAAGCCCTAAATGCATCTACGACCATTTTTTTCTTGGCTTCAAATTTTACCCCACACGCGCACAGTCAACAAATCAAATTAAACGGTTGTGAATATTAAATGTGAAAGCACATACTTTATAGTTAGGTCTAGGACAAAGGACTTGACACCAGAAACCAGCTGTTAATGGTAAAAAAAATAGTCACCTATGAATTATGGCCTTTAAGTCTAATTTCTTAAATTTTGGATATTTTTTTTAGCACGAACATATGTATACATGGATCCCATCTTTGTTGTGTAAATTATAACTATGAGTAGGCTTCGTGCAAGTTTCCAGGCCAGGTTGTCATCATTTTGCAAGATGACGTTAACATAAAATTAAAATAAAATTTATCTCATATACTTATTCTATATATCGTAATTCATGTTAGAAAAGCAATTCTCACGACTAATCCATATAGGTGTATATTAGACCTATTTGGATTACAAATAAAGCTACTTTTTTAACATGATTTATAATTTACAGAGTAAGCATGTTTGGATTAGAGTAAAACTGATTTTCTAACGTGGTTTATGATCTACGAAACAACTACATGAAATAAGTTTTATCTCATCTTTCATGAACGTGTTTTCCTGATGTCATCGCTAACATGGCCATATTGTTTCAACTGGTCTTTTCTGGCCATGTTACCTAACAATCATAATTATAAATGATGCAGCTTATTTTTTATACTTTATAGTCACAATAATTTAAGTCAAGGTTGTTCATATATTTGGTTTAATATAGGGTTAAGATGCAAATTTTATCCAAAAGTTTTTTCTCATAAACAATATTTTTTGTAAGTTTTTTTAGTAGCAATATTGTCTTAAAAGTTCTAAAATAGAGTAATGTTATCTCATTCCATTAAAAAAAATTAATGTTGATCGTTAACAATTTCAATTATAATAAGCAACATCACTTCTCTTTAAAACTTTTAAGATAACATTGCTTTTAAAAAAAAATTTCAGAGACAGAATTGCACCTTAATCTTTTAAGATACCTCCTTCCATCATAAATGTATTATCTACTAACCTAATTTAATTAGATTAAATATATTAATTAAGTTAATTAATGACATATTTTTTTAAAAAACATCATAATCATTTTCCTTGATTTCCTCCATATCTCTCTTACTTGATTTTTATTGAGACAGCATTAATAGGGGTTATTTTAAAAAAATGACCAAAAAAATAGAAATATGTCCCACATTTAAGGTTATAACCACAGTGCTTTCTGTGTAGATTGGAAGGGGGTCGAATGAACAGTCAATAGTAGGAAGGGAAGCATAAAAGGGGGCAAGGTATTGTGCTGCTTCAGCTTTTTGGCTTTCTAGCTGAGAGGGCAGCTGCAATAATAAGGCAAGTATGGCTTGATGGTTGCCACAGTGCGTTTAAAGCTGACCCCTTCTCTTAATATAAAAAAAAAACAAAAACAAAAAAAAGCTGACCACTTCTCCCCTTTTTCACTTCCATCATTTTCTCTTCATTATTATGCACCTTTTTCACCTCCATCACATGTGCAAAGGTAGACATCATGAGATTATTATAAGCAGAATTACAGGTTTGTTTGGGAAGCAATAAAACCTAGGTTTCAAACCTTGGTTTCACAGAATCCGAGGTCAGTATATGAGAAGAGAGTTTTATCTCGGCTTGCGTGAAAGTGATTTTGGGAAGTGTTTCCCAAACAAACTCTACATAATTCTTTAAACTTTTTAATTTTATATGCACCTAGCCTTCTCATTTTATGTGTTAGTAACTACCTAACCTTTAAATATGAGTAAAATTAGTTGTTTTGGAGTGATATGCAGTGTGAAAGTTAAGGAGATTCACTACAATTAGATATAAGTTCGAACAAGTACAGATTTCAGATTCTCAGCATTATCGATAAGTTGTTTAAGTTTTGAATATAACCCTTACTTTATAACCATATTTGCAGCTCATTCTTTAAGTTCTTTTTCTGCAAAACTCTCTGCCGTCAAATTGATTTTTTGACCCTTAAATGTCATTTCCCTTGAAACTTTTTCGCCTGTTGTATTGACTTACAAATAGTTCATTAAAACTATTCATCCAAATTTTTTTAAATAGTTCATGGTTTCTAGAAAGAGGAAGAAATTCATAAGGTTAGGCTAAGCACGTTTATATTTACACCGGAGACATTGCTGAGCAACAAGTATGTGTACATCTCTTAATATTGATTTGAACTATGATTCGTTATTTTGTAATTAAGAGATTAATTCATTCTGCTAAATCTAGTCTCATTACTGATTAGACAATGTATTAAAGTTTGTTTGGCAATCACTTAAAAAGTATTTTTTCGCAAGTCGAGATAAAACTTCTCTTACATACTTATTTCGAATTGCGTATACTCACTTAAAAAAGCTATTCCCAAACATACATTTAGTCTAATAGGACTAAGCTTGCAACGGATTTGAAGCATGAGTCCAAATCCCTCTGTGTGTGTGTGGTGTTTTTTTTTTTTTTTCCGTTTAAGACATAAGCCTAGAGATCTAACCATGTTTGAAGCCTTTTTAAATGTTTACTAAGCATTCAAATTACCTCTTTCCTTACTTCCTTCTTGGGCATCGTTTTCCCTTCTCTTTGGGAAATGCAATACAACTTCTTGTTTTTTTTTTTTTGTTGAAACAATGTAAAGTAATTTCGATTTTAACTAAGCTTTAGGTTAAGAAGTTGCTACTCGAAATGCTAATCCAAACAATATAGAGGGTGTTTGGCAAAGCATTTGGAATCCTTTGAAGGCATTCCTAGTCCAAAAGGTGTGTTTGGCAAAATATTTTTGTAAAAGTAGTTTCAAGTTAGAAGGAGGAATTTGAAGTTTTTTGGACAAAAATCTAGCAGCGTGGTTTCATCAGTGACCTAAATGTACTTAGAACATGTTTTTCCTTTTTTTAATTGCATTTGGAACTTTATATAAAATAATATATTTTCCACCAATGTATAAAATAATTGCATTTGGACCCATATTATTGTGGTCATTTGGATTAACGATAAAAAAAATACTTTTTAACCATGATTTATGGTTTATGAAGTAAGTATGTGAAATGTGACATCCCGAAGTATTGTCCCTGCTTAGTCACCCGTAGGTGCAGGGTTTTGTCCCTCCAGGTGCAACCGTAGCCACCCAAAAGGGCCCTCGAGATATCAGGGATCCTTTCATCCCGGCTACATATAGCCTTCACTCTGGACGAGTCTGCCCGATGTGGGCTCTTTCCCCACCACCGGAACAGAGCCGTCCTCGGCTCTGATACCATATGTGACATCCCGAAGTATTGTCCCTGCTTAGTCACCCGTAGGTGC
>QFDD01003544.1:0-21227 GCA_006871305.1 Vachellia collinsii
TTTATGAGTCAGAACTCAAGTTTTGACTTCCAGAAACAATTTTGAGCATCCAAATGAAGGTTAGATGATATGTAACTCAATGTATGATGATATAACATATATGTAAACTAAAAATTGAGTTATTTATCAACATCATCCTCCAATTTCAAATATAAAAGCTTCAAACTTGATGTTCTCATTTTATTTTATAAAATCATTAAACTCAAACAACCTTTCTCCTTTTCATTGACCAAACTACATAAGGAATTTATATTAAATATAGTAGTTAGTCAATATACATTATAAAAACTTTTTGCTCTTACATATTTGACATCATCAAAACTAATCATATCTAACAAAAACTTGATTCTGTGAGAGTTACTCAAGATTAGAGAATCTTGAGTGTAAGAGACACGAGCAAAAGTGTCAGTGTGCTATATTAAGTTAGGAAGGGGGAGAGTCTCTCTTTCACTCTGGTGTAAAAGTTTTTGGTTAGTGGATTTGAAAAGCTCAGAGGGTTCTGAGGACTGGACGTAGGTCACCGAACCAGTATAAATCTCTGTGTTCATTATTTCCTCCTCTCTACGTTATTTCAAAAGTTGCGAAAATTTATTTAGACCAATTCACCCCCCCCTCTTGGTCAAATCTTATCCTAACATTTGGTATCATAGCAAGTCTCTTTTGTAAAAGACTTAACAGTCTCAAGAGTGATCAATGGTAGGATTTGAGAAACATGTTATCAGTGACGAAGCATCCATCACCAGACCTCCTGCGTTTAATAGTTTCTTTTTGGAAAATAAAATTTCAAAATTTTATCTTGTCCACTGTTTATATTTATGGGATGTTTTTGAACTAGGAAATTTTGTACCCGAAAAGAAAGTTGATGATGTACTTGTTCCGAAAACTTGCAGTGAGTTTGATGAACAAGACTCAAAGAAAGTTTTACTTAATAGAAAAGCTATTTTGATTCGTAGGCTACCATAAACAAAGATGATTTCTTCAGAATATGCACATTTCCCTCAGCTAAACATATGTGGGAAGCTTTGGAGATAGCCTATGAAGGAACAAAAGCTGCCAAAGAAGGAAGAGTTAACACTCTCACAACTGAGTATGATTTACTCATAATGAAAGAGGGAGAATCAATCACAGAATTTGAAATGAGACATACTCATCTCATCAACAAATTGGCTGCCCTTGAAAACACTTATGATCAACGAACTCAAGTGAGAAAGATAGTTAATATACTCACTGACTAGTGGGAGGCTAAAGTTACGGCCATTGAGGAATCAAGAGGGGAGTCAATGATGTCAGTAGTTGTTCTCTTTGGAAGTCTTGCAGAATACGAAAGTAAAAAAAAGTTTAAAGCAATTGTCTAGCCTAGAGGACAGAAAGAAGAAAGGTCTTGCCCTCAAGTCAATAAAGGAGAAGGAACCAGAAACAGAGATCGAGGAAGAAGATGAAGTAGAAGATGAAAAGTTGCCCATGGTGGTTCGCAGATTCAAGAAACTATATAGAAAAGATCAAAATCCAAGAAGGTTTCAAAAAGGTACTTCAAGCAAAGAAATTATTTGTTTTGAATGCAACAAACTAGGCCATATTAAAGCAGACTATCCTCAACTATCCCAACGAAACAAAGAGAAGAAAAATTTCAAATCATTCAAATAGAAGAAAGCCTATGTGTCTGGGATATGGGGAGATAGTTCATCAGAAGAAGAAAGTGAACCTAAGGAACAAGCTAAATTTATCTCGTGGCTCAAGAAGCAGAAAATTCAGAGACAGAAGAGGTAATCATCGTTGAACCAACTTATGATGAGTTACGTTTAGAATATGATGAAATGCATATTGCATTACTTAAATTTGCCAAAGAATTAGCTAGTCTAAGAAAGAAAGTCAAAGAGTTAGAAAAACCAGTAACAGAGAGATTCACCGATACTTGCCTAGAATGTCTAGTTCTGAAAAAAGAAAATGAACAAATAAACAAGGCTCTAGAAAGGGAAAGAAAAGAAACAAAGGAAAAAGCTATCTCAAATATTTCCAAAAGTCTATTCATACTTCTGAACCATTTGCTACAAGTTATTCTAAAGAGTCAAAAAGTTGTAAATGATCGAATTGGAATAGGGTATAATCCTATTTGTGATAATAGAAAGGGAAAGAAAAGAAACGAAGGAAAAAGCTATATCAAATATTTCCAAAAGTCTATTCATACTTCTGAACCATTTGCTTTGTGTAACTATTGCAACAGAAAAGGTCATAGAACTACTTCCTATTATTTTAAGAAAAAGAAAACTCTGGTAACATATAAATGGATACCCAAAGGTTCAAATGAGTCTAAAACTCATCAAACTAACCTCAAAGGACCCAACAAGTTTTGGGTACCTAAAACTATAACCAAAATTTTTGCAAGTATGTTTTAGAGTATCCAAATCAAACAAATGGTACATCGACAGTGGATGCTCAAGACACATGACAGGGGACAAAAGCAAATTTATCAACTTATGATCAAAGGATGGAGGAAAAGTAAGTTTCGGAGGAAATTAATCAGGAAAAATTACTAGACTTGGTGAAATTGGCAATACAAATGGAATACCAGTCAAAGATGTTTATCATGTAGAGGGACTCTGTCATAATCTGCTGAGTGTAAGTCAAAGCACTGACAAAGATAACTGTGTTATCTTTGATTCACAAGAATGTTTTATCGTCAACAAGAAGGATCTATCCATTGATAAAGAAAAGATAAACATTTAGCTATGAGCACCCAGGGACGGTAACTGTCACACTCTTGACTTAGAAAACTCTTTTACGAATTCTTGTTTTATTAGTCAAGCTGTGAGAGTTATCTTTGGCATAAACATTTAGCTCATGTCAATATGAATCAACTTGACAAGTTAATCAAACATGATTTAGTTCAAGGTATTCCAAAGCTCAAAGTCAAAAGTGATTTGATCTATGATGCATGCCAAATGGGAAAACAAAACAAGTCTTCTTTCAAATCGAAGAATGAAATTTCAACCAAAAGACCCCTTGAACTTCTTCATATGGATTTGATGGGTCCAACAAGAGTAAAAAGTCTTGGTGGAAACCTTTATACACTTGTTATAGTTGATAATTTTTCTTGATTCACATGGACTATGTTTCCATCATCTAAAAATGAAACGTTTGAGTTATTCGTTGTATTTGCCAAGAAGGTCCAAAATGAGAAAGATGTGTCTATTGTGTCAATCAGGAAAGATCATGAAGGAAAATTTGAAAATGGAGACTTTGCAACTTATTGTGAAAGCAAAGGAATCAATCACAACTTCTCAGCACCAAGAACCCCACAACAAAATGGAGTTGTAGAAAGGAAGATTAGAGTTCTTACAAACATGACACGTGTAATGATGATAGAGAAATAGATGTCACATGTCTTTTGGGCAGATGCAATCAACACTGCTCGCTACATCTCCAACAGAACTTACATAAGATCATCTCTTGGAAAGACTCCCTATGAGCTATATAGGAAGAAAGCCAAATCTGTCTCATCTTCACATCTTCGGGAGTAAATGTTTCATTCACAACAACGGGAAACAAAATATCGGTAAATTCGATCCTAGATCTGATGAAGGTTTATTCCTTGGTTATTCAAAAAGAAGTAAGGCATACAAAGTGTTTAATAAATGTACTTGGGTTGTTGAGGAATCAATACACATCAAGTTTGTTGAAACTGCGCCTTAGTCAAAACCTTTGGTTGATGATGAAATTGTTATTTTAAAAAACTTTCAAAATATAACTTCATTGAATAATGATCCGGAGGAGGATCCATCAAATGAATCTTTTCAAACCTCTCAACCAAAGTCGTGAAAATACATCCGAAATCACCCTCTCAATCAAATGATTGGAGAAGTGAATGAAGGTGTACAAACACGAAGGAAATTTTTAAATGAAGGTCAATTTTTTATCTTTTATATCTGAGATACAACCCAAAAATATTGAAGAAGCTTTGTTTGACAATAACTAGATTATTGCAATGGAAGAAGAATTTATTCAATTCGACAGAAATCAAGTGTGGGACTTGGTACCACGTCCTAATGACCATCCAGTCATTGGAAAAAAATGGGTATTCAAGAACAAACTTGATGAATCTGCAGTAATTGTCACAAACAAAGCTAGACTGGTGGCAAAAGGCTATAATCAAGAAGAAGGAATTGATTATGAGGAAACATATGCCCAATGGCTAGACTGGAAGCAATACGGGTCCTTCTTGCTTTTGCTTGTCTCAAAGATTTCAAACTTTTTCAAATGAATGTTAAGAGTGATTTTCTGAATGGTTTTATTATGGAAGAAGTTTATGTTGAACAACCTCCTAGTTTCAAAGATATTTCAAAACCAAATAATGTTTATAAACTAAAGAAAGCTTTTTACGGTTTAAAACAAGCACTAAGAGCTTGACATGAAAGGTTGAGCAAATTTTTGATTAACAAAGGTTTTATCATAGGGAAAGTAGATACAACTTTGTTTATTAAGCATATTAATTATAATGTGCTCATTGTTCAAATTTACGTTAATAATATTATTTTTGGAGCCACTAACAATGATTTTGTCAAGAATTTGCCAAGACAATGCAGGGAGAATTTGAGATGTCCATGATGGGAGAATTAAATTTCTTTCGTGGGCTACAGATCAAACAAAGGAAGAATGGAATCTTCATAAGTCAAACAAAATATTTGAAAGAGCTGCTGAAGAAGTTTGGGATGGAGCAGTGTAGAAGTGCAAACACTCCCATGAGCTCTTCAGCTTTACTTCATGCAGACGTGAATGGAAAAGACTTTGACATCAAAAGATATAGAGGAATGATAGGATCATTACTCTATCTCACTGCCAGTAGACCAGACATTCAATTCAATGTTGGAATGTGTGCTAGATATCAAGCTACACCCAAAGAATCACATGCAGAAAATGTTAAGAGAATTTTCAGATATCTCGCTAGAACCATTGATCTTGGAATGTGGTATCCAAAAGGTAACAGTGAATATTTGATATCCTATTTTGACTCTGACCATGTAGGATACAAAACAGATAGAAAAAGCACGAGTGGTCACTGTCAGTTCCTTAGAGGCTCTCTGGTATCATGGTTCAGCAAGAAACAATCAACTGTATCATTATCCTCAACTAAAGTTGAATACATTGATGCTGCTAGCTGTTGTGCTCAAGTACTCTGGTTTAAACAACAACTTCAGGATTTGGGAATGAACTTCACAGAAATTCCCATCCTCTGTGATAATACGAGTACTATTAGTCTTGTAAAGAATCCTGTACATCACTCTTGAACAAAGCACATAGACATTCGTTATCATTTTATTTGGGATCATGTTCAGAAAAAGGATGTCAAAGTCATGTTCATTCCAACCCAGCAACAAGTGGCAAGCATTTTCACAAAACCTCTTGCGAGAGAACAATTCATGAATATACGGAGAGAATTGGGAATGGTAAATTCCAATGAATTGTAAGTAATTTCTCTTTTAATGTTAATGTTTTGATGATTAAAAACTAACTTTATCATCAAAGTATTTTGAATAGTTTTGCAGGTCTCTGTTTTCGTGATAAAGAACAGAGCAACTTTCACTCTAAGCAATACTCGAGTTCAGAAAGAAATGTTACTAAAGTAAAATTATCACTTCTAGAGAAAACTCAAAGAAAAGGGGCAATACTCGAGTGCTATAAGGAGAATACTCGAGTTCTGACAAGAGTATAGAGTAAAATTGGGAAAACAATCATGATACTCGAGTTCCAGTATCAAAACTTGAGTGTTATTGGTCATCACTTGATTCAAAACTCGATGACAGAAGAAAGTTTTCACGATGCTTGAGTTTTGGATACCAATACTCGAGTACTAGAACTCTCAGAGGCTTCACTTGCAACAAAACTCAAGTTCTTATTAGAGTATAGATAAATACTCGAGTACAGAGGACAAAACTCGAGTATAGGTAAGACTTTTCATATTCTGATATTGTAATACTCGAGTTCTGATGATAATACTCGAGTACTCTTAAGACATTTCATATTCTGGGTCTTGATACTCGAGTATGATTAAGTAAAACTTGAGTGCTACCTTGTTTGTTCATCTTTTAGACCCCGATACTCGAGTACTAAGTATAATACTCAAGTGTTGGTTGTTAATACTCGAGTTTTGTAAACAATACTTGAGTGTTAGTGTTATTTTCAGCACTTTGCATGCCCGATACACGAGTATTGAGTCACAATACTCGAGTACTGTGTCTCACCATGGCTAAATTGCTCATAGAACTCGTAAACTCTCACTTTTCTCTTTCAAAAACTTGAGTAAACCCTTCTCTCTCAAACCAAAAAAATCTTTTAAACCATTCTCTTTGTCCAAAAATTGTTTCATTCCTACGAATAACCATTTTTGATCATAACCCCTCACTAAAATCATTCCATTTCCTTCATTTTCACCATCAAATCCCTCCTTTTCTCTCTTTGATGCCGAGGGCCTCTTTCTCTCAAAATCTCAAATTCTCTTCAAATTTCTTCCTTTCTCAAGCATGGCCTGCACTAAAATCACTCCAAGAAATCCTCCTAAACCCAAAAAGGGAACTTCCAGTGGCCCTTCACAATCCCAATCCTCTCCTCCTCCTCCTCCACCCAAGCATGTTCGAATAATAGAGCCTTCGGAGGAAGAGCAACCAGAGACTCAACTATCTAGAAAATCAAGAACAAGCAAGCCCAAATCCATTATGAGTACAAAGGATAAGGGAAAGGCTCCAATGATCTCTACTTCCCAACCAAAGGCTTCTCAACTTGAGCACTCAGATTCTAATTCTTAGAGCATTTTACCTAGCTCTCGGGTCTCTACTCCAAGGAGGAAGATGAAAGCATAGAAAGGTACTACATCTAAGACTCCTCAAGCATTAGAGCAAACAACAAGAGAGGTACCCAAAGGATTCAATATGAGAAGTGTATACATCATTCCTCAGACTCCGGGTAACTTTGAAAATGTGTATAAGACTAGAGATTTATGCCCTACTATGTTTGTGAACTTAGAGTATGTGAAGAAACTTGGGATTGATCTAAAAGAATATTTGGAGCATTATGAAAACCTCTTGAAAATTCATACTTCCTTTTCTCCTGACACGGTTAGAATTTTCTATAATAATATGGTATTTGACTCTGCTAAGGATGATGCTGGGAACATTATCTTGTATTCTATAAGGACTAAGATTAGGGGATATGACATTAGTATAACCCTATTGAGATAATGTTTTGATGATGTCAAATATGTTTTTGAAATTAAGCTTTGATTGTTGGTTTTCAGAAAGTTTTTAGAAAACTTCAAGTTTTAATGAAATGTTTGAGAAAACTCGAGTTACGTGCTTTAGAACTCGAGTCACAGTGTTTAAAAATGTGTTCAAAATCTCAAACTTTCAAAAGAACTCAAGTTTTGATTTGAGTTACATCAAAACTCGAGTCTCGGGTGTTGAAAAAGGTTTTAGAAAAACAAAACTCTCAAAAGAACTCGAGTCTGAATGAAAGTTATCTCAAAACTCGAGTTCCATATTTTAAAACTCGAGTTTTGTTCATTGGAAGTCTTTTGGAAAATCAAAACTCGCAGTGGAAACTCAAGTTATGTTGGAAGTTTTGGCAAAACTTGAGTTTCGTTATATAGAACTCGAGTTTCGAGCTCTCAAGTGGTTTTGAAAAACGAAACTTCCTTCCAGAACTTGAAGTTTCAGTGGAAGTTTTGCTTGAACTCGAGTTGTGAGTTTCAGAACTCGAGTTTCGAAGAAAGAGAAATGAAACTTCCTTCTGAACTTGAAGTCTAAGCAAAAGTTTTGTCATAACTCAAGTTTTGGGGTTATAGAACTTGAGTTTCGGGCTGAGAAAAATTTCTAAACTTCGAAACTTCTTTCCAAACTTGAAGTTTCGCTTAGAGTTTTCATAGAACTCGAGTTTCGTGGCACTAAACTCAAGTTTTGAGAAGCAAACTTGTTTTAAACCTAAAACTTCCAGTGCAACTCGAGTTTCATATAAAAGTTCTGTTTTGAAAGTCTTATAACTTGAAGTTTTATGAAGGGAAACCTGAGTTTTGAAGGATGAAAATGCTGTAACTCAAAACTCTCAAGGAAACTCGAGTTACAATAAAAGTTATGACTTGAAAAGGTTCAAAACTTGAAGTTTTGCCAAAAGAAACTCGAGTCTCGAAGAGGTCAAAGCATTTTACTTACTGGAACTTGTGGAAACCCGAGTTATGAGTTTTTCAACTCAAGTTTTATTAGAACTCTTATTCAAACTCCAGTTTCAACAAGAGTTGTGAGATTTCTACTTTGAAAATTTCTCTATAACTCGAGTTATGAAGAGACAAAACTCGAGTTCCACCTTCTAACAGTTATGCAGCGTGTCAGCGACTTTAAACTGATTCCAAAATCTTTCCTTTTTCAAGCAACGATTATTTGAAACACACCTACCATCATAAATGGATATCTGACTTATTTATTAACAAGGAATGAAATTCAAATTGCCTAAACGAAAAGAGATTAAACGGACAAAATCTCATATCTTCATTCTACCTATTGTCAGAAACTTGCAGACCCATTCAATGCGGGAAGGTGAACGATGACGATGTGTCTAACGGAAACTTAAATGTCTCTAACGGACATTTAATACTCTTCACCTATAAAAGGAGATTCATTCAAGACACCAAAAAAAGAACAAAGAACGCATATACGAGAAACAGAATTTAATACGCTTCAGCTACATACTCTGTTTTTCATACTCTCATTAAAGACCTTCAGTGTTTATCATTAAATTCTCATAAAGGAGAATATTCTGGTTCATTTATTGAATTTGAGAGAGTTACTCAAGGTTGGAGAACCTTGGTTGGGTTTAGACACGAACAAAAGTGTCTGTGGGATAGTTTGAGTTAGGAAGGGGGAGAGTCCTTCTTCTGTCTGATTGTAATCTATTTGAGATTAGTGGATTGAGAAAAGCTCAGAGGTCTCTGAGGACTGGACGTAGGTCAAGAGGACTGGACCAGGATAAATATCTGTGTCTTCTTCTTTCATACTTTGTTATAGCTTTCAACATTTCTGAAAATTTTTATTAGACCAATTCACCCTCCCTCTTGGTCAAATCCGATCCTAACAAACCCCTGATTTGCTAAACTCTTATTTGGGTACTCATGAGTTTGATTCAGGGTTGAGGACATATACACCTGAGGAGGTTCATGAGTTACTTAGGCCAGGAGAGCCTTTTACAAGGCTGAATTTTGAGCCTGTTGTCATGCCACCACTTGAGAGGGTTATTCACTATATCTATTCTAGATATTTAGTGAATAAGAGCAAGAACTTCACTCACATGTCCACCACTGACTACCACATGATGGCATCAATTATGGCTAAGGTGAAGAGGAACATAGGGCAGTTAGTGTTTAATGAGATGTGGAGATTCAGATTCTCCAAGTCAAAGAGGATGATTGTTCCCTATCCTTGTTTGGTTTCAATGATCCTTGAGCAACACAAGATTTGGTATATCATGAAGGATCAGAAACCCTTCAAGCCTCTCTAATTCACGGAGACACATTTTCACCAGATGAAGATTGAGGTCAGGGTAGAACCAGGGCAGACCACATTGGAGAGCAAGAAGAGGAAGAGAATAGCTTTTGGTCCCTCTATGGTGCCTCAGGATGAGGCTCATTCCTCTGCTCCACAGCAGCCTACCTTTGGCCCCTCCTTTGCTTAGGCGTCCATTCAGCAGTTTATGCAGACTGAGTTTAGGAGAATGGGAGAGGAGTTCACTCAGGCATTTCATAGTGAGACTCAAGGCTATGTCTCCAACTTGCTCAAGGCTGCAACTGATTATTTCACTGGGAGGACCCTAGACTTGGCAGTGGCATCCTTAAAGACATCAGTTGATTCTCTTAAACTTTCAATGGATTCCAGACTCTCTACTGTAGAAGGGAGGATGTCATCTATAGAGGATTTCATCAGAGGCACAAAGGCCCCTTGTCCACCTTCATCCGAGCCTTCTGCTTCTACTTTTGCTCCAGCTTCTGCTCCAGTTCTCCTCCTTGAGTATCCTTCTTCTGAGCTAGAGCAGCCATCTGCAGTTCTTGAGCCTCCTACCTCTGAGCCATTCATTACCTCTGAGCTTGTAGTCCATGTTTCCTCTGTTCCTCCCATTCCTGAGTCTCCCTCTATTAACCCCACTGCCTCTCCTTCTCACCCTCTTTGATTGATAACAAAAAGGGGGGAGAAGTTAACACTTGTCACATGAGTGACAAAACATGCAAGAATCTTTGAAAAGGGTAGGCCAGTAAAAACTATAGTCCAAAATCTTCCTAGATGTCCTCCTTACACTAAAGTGCCCACCACAAACCATGGAATGACAAGCTAATAGTATTGAATCAAACTCTCCATCAGGCACACACTTCCTAATCACTTGGTCATTGCACATTCACCACAGATAAGGGGCGTCCCATGTGTAGTGTTGAGAATCAGTGCGGAGCTTTTATGCCTGCAATTTGGACATAAAGGATGGGGTGAATCCAGAAATGAGATAATTAACCATGTTCACATACCAAGGCTCCTTTGAAATTAAAGCATATAAAGCCAAATCTAGAAATGAGTCACAAATAAGTTCAGAAGGGTCTACTACCTTTGTTCCATCCAGAAGTCTGCTCAAACAATTAGCTACTTGATTCACCGCCCCGGGTCTATTTTTTATTTCAATGTTGAATTCCTAAAGAAGTAAAAAGCCCATCTTATCAACTGGGGTTTGGACTGTGGTTTCTTCACTAAGTAGTTGATAGCTGCATGGTCATGAGAGTTTCATACATAAGGTCTAAATTTCTCCAGAGCAAAAACAATAGGAAACAACTCTTTTTCTGTTGTGTTGTAGTTCACTTGAGCTGGATCCAATGTTTCAGAGGCGTAAGTGATAACTCATTAGAGTTTATCTTCTTTTTGTCCAAGTATTGACCCTACAGAGAAATTCAACACATCAAATGACAACTCAAAAGGTAAACTCCAATTAGGTGCAGTCAATATAGGTGGGGATGAGTTTAGCTTTTAATTCATCAAATGCAACACAACAAGCATCATTAAAATTGAATTTCACATCTTTTTGCAGCAATTTAGACAGAGGCAAAGCAATCTTGCTAAAATTCTTAATAAATCACCTGTAAAACCCTGTGTGACCTAGGAATAAATGAATGTCTTTAACACACAACAGGTAAGGCAACGATGAGATCACCTCAATCTTGGCTTTGTCAACCTCAATGCCTTTGCTTGAAATCAAATGACGTAACACTATACATTCATTGACCATGAAATGGCATTATACAAAGTTAAGAATCAGGTTTTTTAAATGCATCTTTCCAAAACCTTTTTGAGGTTAGCAAGGCAATCGTCAAAAAGAACAACCATTTCCATACATTCCTCTAGAAAATCATAAAAGAAAGCCATCATGTAGTGTTGGAATGTTCCTAATGCATTACATAATCCGAAAGGCATCCTTTGATAGTCAAAGGTACCAAACGGACATGTGAATGTGGTTTTTTCCCGATCCTCTAGTGCAATTGGTACTTGAAAGTGCTTAGAGAAACTATCTAAAAAGTAGTAGTGGAATTTTCCAGCTAGCCTCTCAAGCATTTGATCTATGAAGGGAAGGGGAAAGTGGTCCTTACCCATTGTATCATTCAATTTCCTAAAGTCTATGCACACACGCCATGAGTTATGGACTCTTGTCTATATAGGTTCATTTTTCTCATTTCTCACCATGGTGACCCCACTCTTCTTTGGAACTACATGGACAGAGCTGACCCACTCACTATCAGAAATCGGGTAAATTACCCAGCACTCAAAAGCTTGGTGATTTCTTTTTTTCACCACATTAAGGATAAAGGGGTTCTTCCATCTTAAGGGTTGGATCACATGTTTAGAACCCTCATTAAGCAGTACCCTATGTGTGCAGATGGCAGAACTAATCCCAGGGATGTTCACCAACGTCCACCCTATCGCCCTTTTAGCTCTTTCAATACTGAAAGTAATCTCCCCTCCTCAGACTTAAACAATGTATTAGCAATTATTACAGAAGGTTTTTCATTGGACTCTAGGAAAGCATATTTCAAATTAGGTGGCAAGGGTTTCAAATCAAGTTTGGCCAGTTGTACAATAGAAGTAACTAACTTATGAAGATCAAGAGGAAATAAATCACACCCATTTTTTTCAAAAAAATGCAAGCTCAGGCTTCAAGTGGTTGAGGTGCCCTCTCCCTCCTTTCCACGTGTTGAATCGACTTGTCAATCTACAACAATTGCCTTGGGTAAAATCTCTTGCAAACCTGCATTATCACTGAAGAACCACTTATTCAAATATTGCATGGGATGAAGAGAATCAAAGGGAAGGAAATCAATAGGTGCAAGGAGAGATGAATGTGTTTCAGGTTCCAACTACCTCCGAGTTAAACGAGCTAGTAATGCTGGTTACAGTACACCTCCTTCGTTGTTAAGCACTGATGTGCCTTGTAATGATCCAGCTTCCACAATGCAAGAGTCACCTGAAGCACTATCCAACAACTCTTCTCCCAAAGTATCATCACTAACTATAAAGAGTATAAAGCTTATATGTGAGTCAGTTGATGATACAGTCAATGTATGCGGAATGGAAAGCATGCAATTAACAATGGTACAGTTAAGCCATGTCATATCATTTTTGAATGAGTAAATAGAGGAGAAATAATAAAGAGATGAAGAGGAAGAATTAGAAGTATTTTCATCACTAGAATAAAAAATTTCATATTCATCATGCAATTCATGTTCAAAACATGCATCCTCAATGACAATGTCAATAGTATTCTCACCTAGAAGAGAATAATCCTCATATGGGTGTTTCATGGCTTCAAACATGTCGAAATGAATCTTATGATCCCCAACCTCCATTGTAATAATTCCCTCTTTCATGCTAATGATGGTATTAGCCATTCTAAAAAATGGTCGTCTTAAGATTAAGGTGTAGTCATGAATGTTCTCTGTGGACATGTCGAGCACATAGACATAAGCTAGAAAAACTAGATCCTTGACCTTTACCAATATGTTCTTTATGATTCCCTCATGATACCTAATGGTTCTGTCCATTAATTGAAGTACTACGATCATCGACTGAAGGGTCTTGACTCCTAGTATGGTATAGATTGACTTAGGCATCACATTTCTCAGCTCCTAAGTCTAACAAAGCAGTCCCTATGTTAACATTACCTATAGTGCACAAGATGGTGAAAGACCCAGTGTCTTGACACATAACGATGATTTGAGGTTTGAACAGGGCAAACACATTTGAACTAACCTGCACTCTCTCATTTGGCCTAAATTTTCTCTTGTTAGTGCACAAGTCTTTTAGGTATCTAGCATAGGCAGGAATTTGTTTAACCAAGTCAAGTAGGAGGATATTCACTTCAACTCTACTAAAAAGGTCAAAAATATCTTTTTAATGTTTTGATTCAGCAATTTTCTTACTCATCAAGTAGAAATTTGGGAAGGGGAGTTCTTGAATATTTACCTCCTTACCTTTAGATGAATTGGCTCCCTAAGGACTCTTCTTTATATGCTCCTTTGATGAGACAATTCCTTGTAAATACGATCCTTCATTCCCCACGGACGAGTTATCTTTCCTTGCCAACAACGTTTTTTTCCTTAACACTCTTAGACTTCTTGGCCATTGGTGTTTCAAGAGGCAATTCCTCAACATCTAGCTCTCCATCATCCCCATTTTCAGTTTCAATTGCAAGCCACACTTGTCTCCCACTTCTTAGGTTGATGGCGTTAAGCCCCTTGGTATTGATAACTATGTTTGACAGAATGGAGCCGCTACTCCTTGCTTGCTGCTCACTCATATTGGTGGAGAGCTTGGTGACGTAAGAATTCAGTTTCTCATCTTTGGTCTCCCATTGCTCCATGCACTTCTCTAATAAGGCAAATCTAGCATCATTCTTTGTGGAGTCTTACTGAATAAGGGAAGCAATTGAATTGAACTGATTTGCATTCGAAGTCTGCTCCTCTTTCATCAATGCCATCATGTTGTGCAAGACTTGGTTTGTATCTTCCTTTGGTGGGTTTGTCAAGGCTGGCTGTAGGTTTTGGAATTGAGAATTTGATGGCCCAGCTCCTCCACCCTGTTGAAACCTATTCAGCGTTCTACCATCTTCGTTCCTCCACCAAATTTTAGATTGGCTTTCCACCCTTCATGTAGGTGTTAGAGTAGGGGTCCCCCTTTTGGTTTGGGCTGCCTTGGTATACTGTAGACACTTCCTCATATCGGCCTAGACAATTGCTAGAAATGTACATCACTGAGCCACAATGGTCACAACTAGGTGCAGTAATGTCCATAGGTTGCTATGGCCGATTCATATTCAAACTTTTTAGTTCTACAATCAAGATGGACAATTGAGAGGTGACCTTGCTCTCCAAAGAATCTACCTTAGATTCCAAAGTGTCCACTATCCTATTATGTACTGCGGATGCCCCCAGCTCATGTACTCCTTGAACATCTCTTACACTGTATTGTTGATGGTTCAATGCCATTTTCTTTATCAAATGCAACGCCTCCTTAGCAGTGAGGTCAATTAATGAGCCTCCTAAGGCTACATCCAACATGCCCTTATTCTGACCCTTGAGTCTGTCATAAAAGTACTAGACTAGTTGCTCATCTGGAATTTGATGGTGAGGGAATCTTGATAGAAGGTCTTGGAAGCGGTTCCAGTAATTGTAAAGGGACTCATCACATTCTTGTTTAGCTGAATATATTTCCTTCCTCATTGATGATGTTCTAGAGGCTAGGGAAGTACTTCTCCAAGAAAGCTTTTCTCAAGTTTCCCCAACTCTGATATGCATTTGCTACATGCCTCGAAAGGCTCATGTACGATTCCCTTGCTTTGCCTTCCAAGGATAGATGAAATACCTTCCATAGAACTTGATCAAGAGAGGCTCCCACTAGTTTAATACTTTGACAAATCATGGACAATGATTAGTAGATGTAGGGGTCCTCCACTGTCAAGCCATGAAATTTAGGAACAAAGTTAATAAGCAATCCTTTAATCTCAAAATTCAAATCAAAATTTGGACATGCAACAGTACAAGGGTCATAATTCACATCAGAAGTTGTGGCTTCCCTAATGGTCCTCCTTCCATTGTTCCCAATATTATCTTCTATATGCTCTCCCTCACCATTCCATGTTGATTTACATTAAGGTTAGGTGGGTTTGGTGAATTGTCAGCCATGATTTCTTCTATTTGTTCTCTCCTACTTCTTGAAAGGACAGGTTCCTGCGCTATTTCCTCTCCCTCTCTAATTGACTTCCTTGTGTGCTCTGTTCTTCTCTCCTTACCAATTTTGTCTTAGACTCCTCTCAATCTTAGGGTTATAGGGAGTGAGCTTGGTTTTTCGAGGCATACAAGAGTGAATCAACAAGAGAAGAAGAAACAAATTGACTTGCAGCACACAATTCAAGTAAAAAGGATGAAATTAGGTGGATGCAAGTATATGGGTGAGTGTATGTATGAACAAAAAAGAAACAGAACAAACCAAATGGTGAACTGTAAATCACTCTGTAGCAAACATGCACAGAAGGTGAAGAAGAGTGTTCTAAATGAAGTTGGCCACGATGAACCTATCTTGAGAAGAAGTTATGAAATCAAAACGTAGATGGCCGCGGTGAAATAAAGGGTTGGCCGCGGAAAGGTATCACTAAACCGAATATGGTAGTAAATGTTGGTCACGATGAAAGTACAAGTTAGCCGCAGTGAAGTGCACCCGAGAAGATTTCCTTCACTTAAAACAAGTTAGCCATGGAAAAGTATAAAGTTGGCCGCAGCGAACTACCATAAATAGCTCATGACAGAACACTGAAATGCAGAATGCACAGAATGGAAAATGGAGAAAAAAAGTATCTTTGTTTGTATTTCCAAAAAAATTTTATGCTATGCAAAATGCAAAGACCATTCTATGGACAAAAATAAATCTATCTACCACAAATGCAACCTAACAAAGGCTCTCAACCCTAAATTATCTATAAAACAAATGACACTAGTTAACCCAAAGAATGAATTGCTTGGCTCCCTGATAAAGGCCCCATTTTGATTCATGCTTTGTCTCTTAAAATTCCTTGGTTGTTAAATCAAAAGAAATATTTATCCAAGGATAGCACCATAGGGTGGAACCGCGGGTCATTCACTTAACCGAAGCCTTTTACTGATGTTCTCAGCTAACTATATGTCATAAAATGCAAAACTGAGTTTAAAAATGGGGGGTTTTGTTTTCAATCACTACAATGGACCAAAATAAACTTTACAAATAAACTTGTTTTTTTGGATTTTTGGGATTAAGTAATGTAATAAAGATGATCAAAGTTCAAATGCGATGAATTTCCTCTTGGAAATGGCTTAGGCTATCATGGTTCAAAATGATCAGGAAGAATAAAATTTCATTAAGTTCCTTGACGTAAAACCCCAATGACTCGTTGAGTCTCGGATTTCACTTAATGAACTCCATTAAGTAAAATCCCATTTAAGCTCACTTAGTGCATGCAAAAGAAAATAGAATGAATGCAACTATCTCAATGAATCATCTCTACCCAAAAGATTATGCACAACTCATGCAGAAACCAAGGAGAATTGAAGTGATTTTGAGAAGAATATATGAAACTGTATATATTGAAGGGCAAAAGTTCTACATTCATCAACTTCTTGGCACAAGTTCGTTAGAATAGGATTTGACCAAGAGGGGGGTGAATTGGTAGATTTAAAAATTTAAAAAACAACTTCCGAAAAATAAAGATAGTTTAAGTAGGAGATTGACGTAGATATTTATATTGGTTTAGTCCTCCTAACCTATGTCCAGTCCTCATATACTTCTGATCTTTTAAAATGCACTAAGAACAAGATAATAGTCTTTACATGCCTTTATAGCCTAAAGATCAAATTCTCCTCTTCTCTCTTTCAACTAAATAGAGGATCACACTCCCCCTTTTTCTTTGTAATCTAACCAACCCTTTCTAGCTTTACAACCTTGAGTTTCTCTCCTAGAAATATGATATTTGAATAAAGGAATTCTCTCGATTGAATTTAATACTAATCACTGATGAATTAAGGATAGTGAGAATGGAACAGAGGGAGAAAGTGAATGAATAATAAATGTTGTTTTGTTGATAGCTTAGTTCCTTTGTTCCAACTTGAATGCTCTTCTATTTATAGTTGGGTGGCAATAAATATCCATTAGATAGAGCTTCATTTCCATTACGCTTAGCTTCATTGTTCAACATTGTGCATTGAATGCTTTTGACACATTATTATGGCCGTGTTCAGAATTTTTGATCCATTCAGTGCACGTCGGTGAAGCAATTAGATGGCCCATTCCCTGTTACTAAGTAGATAAAGTGAGAATTTATGAGTTTAGATTGGATTCAAATAAATGAAGCATGAAAATGAAATATTATAAATAAAGTTGAATTTCTAATGAACCGGGATTCTATCAGTAAAAGCAAGTACTCGAATTTTATTACTAATACTCAAGTGTTGTTGACAATTCAAACCAGTGAAATCTAATTTAATTGAACAATACTCGAGTTTTAGTGATAATACTTGAGTGTTCATAATACTTGTAAAATACACCGAGTTTTGAAAGAAGTATTGTTCATAGAATAGAAGAACACTTTTGTTGATACTTGAGTGTTGAAGGCAAAATTAGAGAGTGCTGACAGTACTCAAGTTTTGCCAGTGATATTCGAGTGTTTGTGAGGCAATTTGTTGCCAATACTTTCAATGGTTCTCAAGTATGTACAAAAGTGTTGTTACTACTTGAGTATTGGGAATGAAACTTGAGTTTTAATGAGTTATTCTCAAGGTAATTTCTTGCTTGACTCTCAATACTCGAGTTTTGTAAACCCATATTCGAGTATTATGAATTCTTGAAAAGTTAGAGAAAACACTTCCTTTGATCCCTGAGTATTCTTTGAAGTATAAAGTTCAGAAAGAAAGTTTTGTGCTCGATACTCAAGTATTGTTTTGTAATACTGGAGTATTATCAACACTCTTCCTGGGGACTGCCATCAAAGGAAGGTGCTAGGCAGGCTGCTGAGGTGCTGACGACTGTGCCTCATCCTGGGGCACTCTGGAGGGTCTTGAAGCAGTCTTCCTCTTCTGCTTGCTCTGAGTAGAGGTCTGTCCAGGAGTAGTCTGAATCTCAATCTTCATCCTATGAAGATGAGTCTCCTTGAACTCAATAGGCCTTAGTGCCTTTTGACCTTTGAGGATATGCCAAATCTCATGAATCTCCATGATCCTAGACACTAGACAGGGGTAGGGTACTGCCATCCTCTTAGACTTAGAATGTCTGAATTTCCACATTTCATCAAAGACCATTTGACCAATATTTCTTTTCTCCTTGGCCATGATGTAAGCCATCATTTTGTAATCCGAGGATGACATATGTGTGTAGTTCTTCCCCTTGTTCACTAAACATCTAGTGTAGATGTAGTGAATTACTCTCTGCATAGAAGGCATGGCTGCAGGCTCAAAGTGTAAACCAGAAAAGGTCTCTCCTGGTCTCAGATACTCAAAAATCTCTTCATCAGAAAATGTCCTAAGTTCAGTATCATAATCATGTGTACCCAGATAATGATTAATGAGATCAGGTGCAACGTGAATGTCAACTCCTCTCATTTTGGTTTTCATGGATCTAATGAAAATATTTCCAGAATCATCCTTAGAGGAAGTAGACTCCATATTGTTATAGAAAATTCTGACCATGTCAGGGGAATAGGAAATATTTATCTTTAATAGACTTTCATAATATCCCAAATAATCCTTAACATCTATTCCCAAATTCTTTATGGAATCTAAATCAATGAGCATAGCAGGGCATAATTCTCTATCTTTGTAAGCATTTTCAAACACTCCAGGAACTTGAGGATTTATGTAAACAGGACTCACATTAAATCCAGCAGGAGCCACATCTGTAGGTTGTTCTGATGCTTGAGAGGTCTAAGGGATCTCTGATGCAGAAGTATCTTTTTGAATCTTCCTCTTTCTCTTGGGTACAGAAGCCCGAGAGCCAGGCGAAATGCTTTCTGTTTCAGAGTCAGAGTGACGAGCCCGAGAGGTTTCTGGCAAAGAAGATTCTGTCATTGGTGCCTTGCCCTTTTCCTTAGAACTGAGAATTGATTTAGGCTTGCTTGCTCTCGGTTTCCTAACCAATGGAGTCTCAGATGGTTACTCCTCGGATGGCTCTGTTATCCGAACCCGTTTCAGTAGAGGAGGGGATGAAGCTTGGGATTGAGAGGGTGCACTTTTAGATAGTTTCTTAGACTTGGGAGGATTTTTCGAAGTAAACTTGGTGCTGCCATGGCTTGGATTCAAGAAATTTCAGAAAAAATGCAGAGTTTGAAGTTTTCGGTGCCGACGGTGACGAGCGAAAAGTTTGAGGATTTAATCGGAGGAAATGATGAAATGAATAGGTATAAAGTATGGGTTATGATCGAAAACAGTTATGAGGGTGATTGAAACGGTTTCTGAGCAAAAGAAATGGTTGAATCAAATTTTGGGTGAGAGAAATTAGGTTAACTCGAGTTTTCGAAAAGGGGAAATGAGAAAAATCGAGTTTTTGGAGTAATTTAGCCTCGGTGACTCTCAAAACTCGAGTTTTGTCCCTCAAAACTCGAGTTTTGGGCATGCAAAAACTGAAAAATGCCCTATAACTTGAGTTTTGTTTATGAAAACTCGAGTTTCGGGGTCCAAAGATGAACAGGCACTTGAAAACTCGAGTTTTGTTTACTCAAACTCGAGTTTCGGGGCCTTGAGTATGAACAGACTTGCAACAACTCGAGTTTTGCTTAGCTAAAACTCGAGTTTCGGGACCCTAAAACATAAAAACTTACCATAACTCGAGTTTTGTCTTCTGCAAACTTGAGTTTAACCTGAACTCTTGAGGAAACTTGAGTTTTGTTGCGAGTTGAACCTCTGGAGCCTCTGGAACTCGAGTTTTGGATTCCCATAACTCGAGTTTCGACCAAACTTTCTTCCTCTATCTAGTTTAAGTCAAGAAATGCTCAACAGAACTCGAGTTTTAAACATAAAACTCGAGTCCCGTGATCTCTGACCCATTTTTGCTCTGAGATATCTTCCAAACTCGAGTTTTCTTCATGCCAAACTCGAGTTTTCCACTTCCCGCCATTGTGAATCATCAAAACTCGTTCCAGAACTCGAGTTTTGCTTGGCATAAAACACACTCTGTTCTTTGTGATGAAAACAGAGACCTGCAAAACTTTCTGAAAACACTCCGATGCTAAAATCAATAATTAATCATCAAAACATATAATCATTAAACATAAAAATACTTACAATTCATTGGGATTTATCATTCCCAATTCTCTTCTAATATTCATAAATTGTTCTCTAGCGAGAGGTTTGGTGAAGATGTCTGCCACTTGTTGATGGGTTGGAATAAATATGACTTTTACATCCTTTTTCTGAACATGATCCCGAATGAAGTGATGACGAATATCTATATGCTTTTTTCAGGAGTGATGTACAGGATTCTTGGCTAGACTGATTGTGCTCGTGTTGTCGTATAGAATTGGGATTTCAGTTAATTCCATTCCCAGATCCTGAAGTTGCTGCTTCATCCAAAGAACTTGTGCACAACAACTCGCAGCAGCAACATATTCAGCTTCTGTTGAGGATAGTGACACAGTTGATTGCTTTTTACTGAACCACGACACCAGTGACCCTCCAAGAAATTGACAATGACCACTTGTGCTTTTTCTATCTGTTTTGTAACCCACGCTAAATTGGATGTCAGGTCTGCTAGCTGTGAGATAGAGTAATGATCCAATCATTCCTCTATATTTCTTGATGTCAAAGTCTTTTCCACTCACGTCAGCATCAAGCAAGGCAGTGGAGCTCATGGGAGTATCAACACTTTTGCACTGCTCCATTCCAAACTTCTTTAATAATTCCTTTAAGTACTTAGTTTGGCTTATGAAGATCCCATTCTTCCTTTGTTTGATTTGAAGTCCCAGAAAGAAATTCAATTCTCCCATCATGGACATCTCAAATTCTCCCTGCATTGTCTTAGCAAAATCCTCACAGAGAGTTTTGTTAGTAGCTCCAAAAATAATATCATCAACGTATATTTGAACTATAAGCACATCAGATTGAATATGTTTAATAAATAAAGTTGTATCAACTTTCCCTCTGACAAAACCTTTAT
>QFDD01003545.1:0-21992 GCA_006871305.1 Vachellia collinsii
TCACTCAAGAACAATATTTTTCGTAAAAGAAAAAAATTGGTCAAAAATTGTTCTGAAAATATTAAAATAAAGTAATATTACCCTTATAATTAAAAATATTAAATGTAAATGTTAATTTTTAACGGGGTTGAGCAATCCTACTCGATTTTGAAATCGTTGAGATGACATTAAATAAAAAAAAACTTTTAAGATAATTTTACCCCTAGGTTAAAACTTAACCCCAATAATAATTATAAATTAATAAGTAAACAGTTTGAATAATATGTTCATTACATAAAACTACAAGTCTAAACAGAAGAGCGAGAAACCCCTACGCCACGTATGTCTTGTTGCCAGCAGGCCTGCTTTATGTTCATCGTATATTGTTGAAGACGACAATATAATCAGACAGGAAAGGCAACTTTGGGTTATTATCATCTTTTCCTATTCTAGTGGCGTCCGGCACCATGAGAGACATATATCTTTTCTTGTTTATTTATAAACAATGCCGTTGTTGCGTGTGAACTAGTAGCAGAGAACTCAGTTTGTGCAGTGAAGGAGAAAGAGATTTGAGATTCCAGAAATAGAGAGAAGAGATGGAAGTGAGTAAAGTTAGTGAAGTGAGAAGGATGCATATAGTTTACTTTCTCAGTTTGATGGGCCGTTCTCAAGAACCTCATCTCATTCGTCTTCATCATTAATCTCTCTGTTTATTTCACCACCTTTCCATGAATTTTCTTTCACATTGTCATTAGATATAAGAAACTTGTTCTCACATTCAATCCCTCTGTATGGTTTTTCTGTATTCGGTGCTCTGTTCCTCACTTCCAATATTGTATGCGTCTCTCTTATTTCTTTTAATACTCTGTTTCTTTATCTTAATATTAAGGTTTTGAACTTTTGTTTCAAACATGAAAACCACATTATTACAAATTTTTTTTTTATCAGTCAAGATTTAGTTGAAACAAAAGGATAAAAATTGCATGAGTTACAAACTGTACGCTCCTCTTTCTGTTTGTGTGTGTAGTACCCTGTTTCTGACTTTCACAGGTAATGGTTTATGAATGAACTTTGGTTATGTGATGAAAGATGTGAAGAGGTGGGTTGGGGAAGTGAGAGTGAAGGATTTTGCAGAGACATATGAATGGTTCTACAAGAGAGGTAGAATGATATAATCGTAACCCTCATACTCTGTTTGTTCGTTTTTTTTGTTTTTTTTTTGTATGAGTTGAAAAGGAGTGTGTTTGTGCATGAGTGAACACCGTACATTAATGAATCAATGAACTAAAATTTCAAAAGAACTTATCTCGAGATCTTTAATTATAAAAGCTCGTATAAAAGTTGATCAAACTTTTGTAATCCAATTGATCAATAAAAACTTTAGAGGAATTTGTTTTTGGATCTTTAACTATAAAAAACACCACAAGAGTTGATCATTTTCTTATGATCTAACCGTATTTTATCTCTAATAAAAAGCACAAGTTAAAACTTGTCAAGGAAAAACTTCTCATTCAATTCCTGAAATAACTGAATACAACTTACTCTTTAAATAGGAAACTTAGTAGCCCTAATATGACTCAAAATATTAAAAAGATATGATATCATCTCCTTACATTAAATCAAATATACTTATATTAAATAATATCATGGAGATCCCTATTTTGGCACTCATATAACTATAATAATATTTTACTAATATATCCTAAAGATTGTTAAGATGATTCAAAATATTTAAAATATAGATTAAATCTTCCTAATAATCCATTAAATACAAGATGACTCTTTTTTTTTAAATAATAAAATTGCATAGAAAATAAAAACAAAAAAATTTAATTGTCTTCTTCCATATACATCTATTTATTTGAATTGATATAATTACCTTTGGAATTCTATCACTCTATTATGTGTCAAGTCTTAAAGTGCATGTAAGACCATAAATTATTTTTTAGTAGCTGAGAAGTGGACACTCTTTAGTACGACATATCTTATGGAGAAACATCACTGGATGGCCATGTATGTTCTTGCCCTAAAAAAATGCAACTTGACAGAAAATCAGTCAGATTATTTTGTATTAAGAGTTTATCACTTTACTTTCTTTTGGTTTAAAATCCTCTTGCCCAATCCAACTTGTTTAGCAGAGCTTGGCTGTCTCAACTCTTTTTAATCTACCTACTTTGTGATCATATAAGCGTAATACGCTATTGTGATCAACAAACAAAATCAGATTACCTGCAACTAAGTGGAGTCTCTCCAAACCATGTGTTTTAACTTTTAACACTCTTCAGTAGCTCTCAAGAGAAATTAACTTTGGTGTTTCATAAACAAGAAATGGTTCTCCCAAGAGTATGAGTGCCTCTATTGCTTAGTCTTAGAAGATTAATAATTTATTTGAGATTAGTTTTTGAAAAGTGATTGTACGCAATCCAATGTAAATATATAAAGAGAGTTTTGGGTTGATAAAGAAGCTTTAAACGGTTTGGGATAATTGGAGGCGATCGGATTAGACCAACCAGAATTTTATCAGTTATTTGTTGCTTTTTTATTAGTCAGACCAGACAAGAAGTTCTCCGACCCCACACCCTTAGGGTCAAAATCGAGTGATATATATAGCCAAGCACTCTTTGATCATTCTATCTTCATTTTGCGGACACATTTTCTTCTGTTCACCCCCGGAGTTGCCGCCGCGATGCTTCGATCCAGCCCTTGAGATAGCAATCAGTAATTTCCTCTCTTTCATTTCTTCATTTCAATGCGATCATGTGAATTGATTTTATCTCCGTTTGTTACTTCTGCTTAGAAGCCTTTGCACAGTTATGTATTCATTCTCTGCTTTGAGGTTAGACAGATTAAGGATTCATTCTCTCCAGTTCCGCTGCGCACAATAATAATTTCCATTTCTTAGTTACTTTGTTCCATTAAACTGTATGTGTTGGAAAAATAAATACTTTCATATAAGAAAATTAGATTAGATTTTACTTACGAGAACTCAAGCTCCATACTTCTCTGAAAGTTAATTTGCCCAGAAGCTTTCGTCTAGGAGTAATGCCAATGTTAGCCCAAAAGTTTTAAAATCAAAATAATATTTCCTCCCCTGCCCATGTTTATCCTTTCCATAGTCAAAGTCATGCTCTGAAAAGCAAAGTGAGTTTCAACCTGTGAAAGCATATTACTTTGGTTCAACATATTGCATACTATGCAGGAAAAGTAAGAATGGGAAAGGGAGGTGGAAGGCCGAGGGATGATGAAGTGTGGCAACACGTTAAGCTATTGGAGGGAGGACGGAGTGTGAGGTGTAACTACTGTGGATTGAAATTTGCGGCAAGTGCTAACAGAATCAAATCTCATATTAATAAAGACAAAGGCAAAGGCATTCGACCATGTCCTGAATTCCCCCAATCCAACAATTCTGGTTCTTGCGAATCAAACTCCAAGAATGATCTTGAAGACAACCATGGTTTAGAGAACTACACACAAGGTACGTAACTACACACACACACACACTTTCGCCAATCTTTTTTTATAACTAAAATGGGTGCAGGAGGGGGACAACTAGCTCGCTGCAGAGAGCTTGTCATATTTTCGAGTGAGGAAATAGGGATCAATATTGAGAGATAATTTTGTGGCAAACATAGTCATTCTCATTGGACAGTCTAATAGATCATAACCTGTCCGACAATGCAGGGCAAATCCAAGATGGTGCTAAGGATCAGGAAAGGATTCAAGCTGCTGGGTCAATTTCCGTTTCCAATTGGGAGAATGAAGACTTGCAGGTGATACGATATGTGTCTGAATCTTTAAGGTTAGTTTCGCACTTCCAACTATATGTATGTATGTGCTTGAATACATCTGTGTCTGTGCGTGTGTATTATATTTTAAGTTTTGTGTTTCAAATCACTCACTCTAATCTTCAGTTCTGGAGATATGGTTTTTCAATCCTCTCGTTCACATTTGACTCAAAAAGAATTTACCACGCTTGTTAAACCAGAGACTTGTTTGGATTCGTTGGTGAGTGTTTATCTTTTACATTATTATATTCTATTTTAATATTAATAACTAAGGTTTTAATTATGTTAATATTTAATTTGATGCATCGTTAGGTAATAGATGCTTTTGTTGAGATATTAACCGATGCTGAGCAAAAGAAAACTACGCATTCGAATTGGTATCTTCCCGTGACATTTTCGGTGATTTCCTATTCCCTTTTTTTAATTATATGATCTATGTTAACAGTTTTTTTAATGGGTAAATTATTACAAGGTTTTAAATAAAAGAATTAATATCAATAAGGTCGGGTTGTTAATAACAAGTCAAAGAGCATTAATGACAAGTGAAGGAGTTACCATTAACAACCTCTGGCACCTTACTGATATTAATTCTCCTACTTGAAATTTTACGGTAATTCTTCCTTTTTTAATTTTTATTTGTGGTTCATCCATGGGGATTACAAAAGAAGGCAGCGCTCGCACGTGATTTGCATGACTTCAAGGACTTTGTTGTGAATCAAAAAATGAGAGAAAATTATATGTTTGTCCCGAAATCTCCTAAGAGGGTATGTGTTTTCAACTCTTCTAAAAAAAATTCTTTTATCAACATGATTACCTTTTTTTCCCATTATATATCAATTTTGATTTGTGTTATCTGTCGCAAATAATAGGTGTTTATTCCTGTTCACGTTGGACCACAGTTAGGTGGACATTTTTATTTATACATTATCCATTTAAGGAATAAAGAGATTGAAATATGGGATTCTCTACCCACATTTGTGGCTGAACGAGACCGTATTCAGATAACAAAAAGATTGGTGAGTGTTAGATAATTGCAATATTCATAACATTATTAGTTATTGGAAATTTCCAATAAAATATTGTTGTATTGATCAAATTCTAATTTTGGTTGCTCAATTTAACAAATTATTAATCATGTTGTCTAATATAATTAAAAATTAGAAATTAGGTCAAATTACCTTTATATCCCTTAGTTGTTAAAAATTCAAAATTAATATTATTTTTAGTTTTCGAAAAACAAAGCTCTCATGGCTTTAGAGATCTGAAGGAATATCTTTTTAGTTTTCATGTCCCATTCCTTTTTTGCAACCCAAAATTCTTCTCTTCTTCATCTTCACCATTTCTGTTCACGATGGAGCTTATTTTTTTTTCCTTGGGTAAGGAAGTCAAGCAATAGCAACGGTGTCATAGGAAAGCAAAACAAAACTTTTAATGAAAAAGCTTATCTATCCATGAGTAGTTAGGAAAATCATAAGCTAATGGCTATCCCTAAAATTTAATCAAATATAATCTAATATAATAAAATATAATAATAATATTTCAAATATGAAATATGATATAATACGAATACTAAATCATATTAAATCTCAATAGTATTATATTTAATCTTAACAAAAAGAAAAGGTAGTTATTAATTGCTTCTATTAGAAGCACCGTTTTTGGCGATTAGCATGGAAACTGCAGAAGCATGTTATATATAGTTATTACTTGATAGAATGTTAAGGGACAAAGTCGTCTTATTACACACATATATGAACATGATGCTTATGTATTACATGCTCCTGCACAAACAACACGGTGAAGACAAAGAAGAAAAGGATTTTGGGTAGCCAAAAAGGAATAGGCCATGAATACTGAAAGAGCTCCCTTTAGTTTTGAAATTGAGCGATGCGACAACTTAGCTTCTCAAGTTTCAATCTCTGCGTAGGGCTCTAACATTTCTTAAAGCTCCTATGTAACGCACAAACTTGAGATGTTTTGCTATCTTTGCCATAATGAAAGTGTTGTTTTTCGAAAACTAAAAAATAAAGTGATTTTGTCTTTAATTTTGATTTTTTTAATGACCAAAGGTTATGGTTTTGTCTTCGATTTTGATTTTTTTTAATAATTAAGGGGTGTAGAGGTAGTTTGACCTAATTTCTAAATTCCTAATTATGTCCAACAACATAATTAATTATTTGTTAAATTTAATGATCCAAATTATAATTTGAATAATTTATCAGTCTTTTATTGGAACTTTTCCTTAATTATTCTTTTGAATATATAGAATCTTTGCATGCATGTTTAGTTGCTTGCCATGGAAGAATTCTTCAGGGAAGAAGAAACATTTACAGGCATTAAATCGGAAATGGCAGACGACATCCCCTCGCAACCCAATGGGTGAGTGGACAATTATTATGTAAAATTATAAGCTTTTACTTTAAAGGGGGAAAAAGGTTTTTAGATGCATGACCTTATATCCTACTTTCTTCAATTTGTAGATACGATTGTGGCATCTTTGTTATCAAGTTCATGGAACAATCGGATAACTATGTGAAGGTAAGTCACTTATTTAAGGTATATATATGACCTCTTTCAGTCAAATAAATGATATGGACAACAATATAATGTAGTTTGACAGTAAAAAAGAAAGGGAGGATCTGGCTTTGAAGTTGCTCAAGAGTGACCTGAACCAAGAGAAGCAGAATCTATATGACAAAGCAAGGCGCCACTATACACAAGTTGAAAAGCAAGATGGCAATAAAAGATTGCGAGTTGATTATGATGAAAGAGTGAATAGGCATTATGGTTTACAAAAGGGTATGAACATCTCAGTATAAGCTATATCCGACTCATTGCGGTGAGACTTACATTTTGAATTCTTAAAATCTGCCAAGATGCGCTTTACTTATAGGGACGAAGAGAGTATATACACGGCTGCTTAAAATATGAGTGCCATTTATTTATTTTATTTTTTTATTCTTCTCTTTATCTTCACTCAATTATGTATTACTATCCTTGTTGCTAGGATATTCTAAAGGTTATGTGTTCTCTACCGCAGCTTTAATAGGGGAGAACTTTCAAAGATATGTTCAACGAATATGGGAATGGATAATGGAAGACAATGTGCCAGCAATTGGAATTTGGGGAATGGGAGGGTCAGGAAAAACGGCTTTAGCTTATCATATACATGACAAGCTTTTAAAAGAAGCAAGTGGTGACATTAAAGTTATTTGGGTGACTGTATCACAAAATAACATCTACAAGTTGCAAGAAGTCATAGCTAGATCAATTAAATTGGATATATCTCATGAATCTGAGGATAAAAGAATTGCTCCAAAGTTATTTCAAGCATTCAAAGAAATGAAAAGATGTGTCGTTATTTTAGATGACGTTTGGGATCATTTCTTTCTAGAGGAGGTGGGATTTCCTATGTGCGATAATCAAATTACATTGATTTTGACAACTCGTATATGGGAAGTGTGTCAAGGTATGGGTTGCGAGAAAAACACACTAGTAGTGAAACCTCTAGATGGAGAAGATAGTTGGGCTTTGTTTAAAAAGATTACAGGATTTCATGAAGATCTGGCCATATGGGAAGAGGACGAAGAATGGGACGACGAATGGGACGAAGAAGATAGTTGGGCTTATTCGTTTGAAAAGATTACGGGATTTCATGAATGGCTGTCTTCGGAAGTTAGGAGCATTCCACGGACTGTTGCATATGGATGCAGGGGTTTACCCCTTGCTATTGTTAGAATTGCGACAAGCATGAAGGGTGAAAAACGGGCTAGGGAATGGAGTCATATGCTGGAATGTCTTGGAAACCTGGAAAACGGGCAATATGAAATGGACAAATGGGTACTTCCAGTTTTGAGATCTAGCTATGATTTCTTAAATACAAAATTGCAAAGATTCTTCTTATATTATGTCTTAACTGCCTCTGCAATTTGTTATGATTACGATGTTAATCGTTTGATAAGAAGATATGTTTATGAAAGCATGGATGAGACAAAGAAGTTGAGGGTGCAGTACAATGAATGTTACAACATGTTGGACAAATTAAGGAATCATAGTATGCTGGACCTGAAACAAGATGACGATGCGTGGAGGATACACAAATTTGTTAGAGTACTGGCTTTTGGTATTGCAGAATATGGTGGTGGAATTATGGCATATGCTTATAAGAAATTGACAGAAATACCACGTGGTGATCGATGGAAAGGAGATCTACAAAAAGTTTTCCTGACGGGAAACTGGATAAAAACAATTCCAGATGGCATATGCCTTAGTTGCTCTCAGCTTTCCACATTGCTTTTAGATGATAATGTAGAACTCAACTACATCTCAGATGACTTTTTCATCAACATGCCTGCTCTTAAAACGCTTGATTTGTCGAGGACTGCTATCGAGCGTTTGCCCGATTCCGTGTCGAGGTTGAAATGTCTCGTTGCATTATTACTTTCAAGATGTCATCAATTGTGGTACATTCCTTCATTAAGTGAATTGAAATGGTTAATATCATTGGATCTATCTTATACTGCAATCACTGAAGCACCGATGGGCTTGGAGTCATTGGTCGACCTTAGATGCTTGGATCTGCTTGGTAATGATAAGTTGGTAATCTCAGAATCAGTCATATCCAAATTGATAAATTTAGAGTGCCTCCAGCTGGGTGGTGCCCAATGCTTAACGGATTTGACAGTACCATGGATACAAGGTTTGAAGAAGTTGGAAGTGATAGTAGCCCACTTCGATGGCGTTAGCTGCTTCAATGCCTTTTTGAGCTTCATGGCCGAACATCATGCAATTAGATGCTATTGTTTAACTTTACGGAATGCACGTTTTTCTTGGGGAAGTGGAATAAATGGAGAATATTGGGTGAAAAGGATAATTTTTCACGGTATGGCTTTGGGCAACAGAAATGCAGTACTCCCAGGAGACATGAATGAGTTGTGTATTTATGAATGCAGCCAAGGGAGGACAGGTGATAGATGCCTATGCAGTGTTTTAACATATGCCGCCCACAACAACAACAAAAATGATGCACACCAAATTGAACGGTTGGATATTCACATATGTTATGATGTGGAGTACTTGTGTTGTTTGCGTGGTAGTTGCCCCTTTTGCTCCTCTTCCCAACTTGTTGAATCTCTATCCCTTTCTTATTTGAAGGACTTGAAAAGTTTAGTGTCACCTCACGCTGATTCCTTGCATGAATCCACTCTGTTTTCTCATCTCACATATCTTCATGTCTCGCAATGCTACATCATGGATACTCTGATGACGCCAAAGTTATTAGCATGCCTCCAAAGCCTTCGCACCATTTCCGTTGTTAATTGTTCGGGGATGAAAGAAATGGTTGGAGAGGATGATTCTGAAACGCAACTTCCTGCCATCACTCTTCCCAACTTGACATCTTTGAAATTAGATCACTTGCCAAAATTAAAGTCGGTATACAGGGGCGTCATGCTCTGCCCTTCTCTCCAAACATTCTCTGCTCGCGGATGTGAGCAACTAGATCACCCTCGGATACAGATCTCAAAAGGACGTGAGCTTCAGATGCAGACGAGCGGATGGGGATACAGTTGGGAATTTAATTGATTGATTAATTAGGTCAGTCCATATATGTATCTAAACCACTATAATTTCACTTCCTTTGTGATTCTATTTATAATTCTAATTGAATCCATCTCAATGATTCATTCATAAATATTGTGAAAAATAATGATGCACTTACAAAACCTAAATTGGACACCATTGTCAAATTCAAATTCATTAACCGGGTCCCCACACACACATAAACCAGTAACCACTACAATTTGACCTCCTTGTAATTCATGATCTTGGTTGGTTCTCGACAATTCATAACTACTGTTACTACTTGAACTTACTTCTCATCATGCTTCAAACGTACAACACACATTTCCAAGTCATTTGTTGCCCAAAAAAAAAAACTATTACTAACACTATCCGGCTGTTAATATTTCTCACCCCACGGGATGATTCAGAAAATGATAAGGATATTAATATAAAAATTGAAAAGATAAGGGACTAGGTATTGAGTTATACCAAATCATATTTAAAAAATTGGATTCTAAATGAGCTAAAAGTTCAAAGGTTCAAATATTACTTTTTTCAATAATTTATTTAGCTTTCTTGATATCTCAAAAAAATTAGCCACCTTCTATATCAAGGATCAGAGCAAAGTAATTAACAAAACATTTATACTTAATCATCAAGAGTGCTCTCGTCTTTTTTTTAACAATAATGGTTATTTTTATTTTTCTTTATCATATCAAATATAGGATAGTAGCGGTCTAAATGGCCAGGTGACATCAAGCACCCCCTTGGCTCTCTCAGGACTTTTTTAATTGTAAGGTCCTCTTGCCAATGTTTTATAAAATTTTAAAGGTTAATTAACTTTTACACATTTTCTTCTTTTCTTTTAAAAAATACTATTATATCATTAATATAAGAGCTATTTAACTTTTTTAGAAGATTAAAAAAATCAAATAAATTATTTTGAAGCATTTTTTTTTCTTTTCCTTTTTCTTTTATCTGATTCTAGTGTCTAAGTGCTGAGGCTCTCTGTTTTGAAACCTCTGTTTTCTCCATATGGTCATTGCCTAGGCCATCCAATCATGGCTCAGGTGCTTATCAACTCTGTTTTAATTTTATTTCCTCTTGTTAAATTGATGTTCTCATTATGCTCTCATTCTTAACAAGTCTTTCAAACATATAAAAAGTGGCTATAACCATCTGATCATTGTATCGCTTACCTCCTACTTTACTGGTAGTACTATTCCCGTTTTGGAACCTACCCTATTTATATTATATAACATATAAGTATATAACACAAGGTAGAATCAAAGTAAAGAAGCTATTAGCAAGGAATGAAGTAAAGGCTAAGGTTGCCTTCCGCTGACCATGGAATCCCCAGAGACTATATCCATAAAGAAAACCCACGGCGGATCACGAGTCCGGAAGCTGACAGACAATATCGAAAAGCAACACAATTACAGTTCACTGCGCCCGCTCCTTCTATCAAGGGCTAGGCTTGCTGGAGCCGAAAAAACAAAGCAAAGACTGAGAGAGAGAAAAATGCTCCTGCAAAGGAATAGCATTAAAGTATAAGAAACTAACTCAAAATATGCATACTTGAGTCATGATGAGCAACCAAAAACCAACATATTTTCCTCTAGAATATGCACAAATAATTCAAAGAATGAACAAAAATCAAGGAAAATATAATGAAAGGCTATGGAATCCTTGAGATCAACAGTGTATTTGGTTGGAAGGGAGGGGAAGGAAGAGAAGGAAAAATACTCACATCTCCTCGTTTGGTTTAAAATTCAAGAGGGGAGGAGAACCTAAATCCACTCTTCCATCTCTCCTATACCTTTATTTTGACCCCCTTCAAATTGAGGGTTTTTTTGGATGGAAGCTAAAATTTTTGACAATTTTACCCTCATAGATTTTATATGTTATTCCATTAATGTCCATAGAAAAAATGTTATTATAAAGTTATTAATGAATAAAAATATACTATTGTAAATAGAAATATTAATACAAAAGTAATTATAAAAAATATGTTATTATAAAATAATTATAAATAAAATATATTATTATAAATAAGAAATATACTGTTAAAAAGTAATCAGAAATAAAAAAAAATATTCTTATGGTTAAAAATATATTATTATAAAATTAATTTATAAAAATATATAATTATGAATAAAAATATTATTATTAAAAATTATATTATTATAAAATAATTTAAAATAAAAATATGTGATCATAAATAAAAAATAATAATCTCATTTTAAAAGTATAGTATTATCTACTGGAGCCAAGGCAGAGCATTTTTGATTGAAATAAAAAAAGAGGTAGGGTAAGGCTTGTACAGTTGTACTAATGCAGCTTCAACTGTGAACTCCAAAGAATCAACTACTAGCCATTATCGATTCTTTTACAAAATAGAATTACATTAATTATAGTCTATATAACATAATTAAGAAAAATATAAACTACTATGGATGGGTAAAATAGTAACCTAATATCATTCCTTCCATTCCATCCTCTTCTCAACCCAATAAGGAATAATTAAAAATACTTTCTCTCACCTCCCTTTCATTCAAACCAAACAAGACCTCCCCTATCTTTCCTTACCCTCTTTCCATCCCCTCTCCTACCATTTCTTCCCTTTGAACCAAACACACCCTAATTCTTCTTAAATTTTGGGTCAATTACATACAACTTCTTTCATGTTACCACTAATGTAAAGCCAATTCCTTGCACGTTTTGGTAGTACTATACCCTTGTTATTAAAATACGTATTATCTAATTAATATAAGAGTTGGTTGAGATGTTGAATTTAATCTTAAATATAAGATCTCAAATTCTCAATCTACCTTATCCCCCAAATTTACAATCTTTCTTGAAGTATCCCTATTGATTATACAAAGTTTCTATTAAGAGGAGTAATTGCAATACGTGCATATAATTAAAGAGGAATAGCTTAGAAAATAAGTATACATTTTTTCACAAACAGCTCAATTAGCTATTTTTTAATACCTGCAAATTAATTATCTAGTTTTTATGTTAAGGATTAGAGGTAGTCTAAATGGAATTTGCCACATGTAAGACAAATAATAAAAACTTGACATGCATATGTATTTAGAGAGAGAGAATAGTGACACGAGAGAAAATGTGGCTCATTGCAAAGGTTCATATATCATAATGTGTATGATTATATATATATTGGTTTAGTGTATGCAAATTCTTATCTAGCAAATCCTTCATCTTGTCCTTCTACATGTGATAATTAGTGCCATTGTTGCACATGAAGTAGCAGCAGAGAGCTTAGTTTGTGCATTGAAGGAGAAGAGATTTGAGATTCCAAAAACAGAGAGAAGAGATGGAAGTGAGTGAAGTTAGTGAAGTGAGAAGGATTCATATAGTTTACTTTCTCAGTTTGATGGGTCATTCTCAAGAACCTCGTCTCATTCGTCTTCATCACCTGGCTCGCAATGGAGTCTATCTTCAAGATGGCTTTGATCTCACTTTTTCTTTCACCATATTTCCATGAATTTTCTTTCACATTGCCATTAGATTTAATACACATGTTCTCACTTTCAATCACTCTGTATGCTTTTTCTGTATTTGACGCTCTGTTCCTCACTTCCAATATTGTATTCTTCACTCTTCTTTCTCTTAATACTCTGGTTTTTTATATTAATATTAAGGTTTCGAACTTCTCTTCCAAACATGAAAAGCACATTATTACAAAGAGTTTTTAATAAGTCAAGATTTAGTTGAAACCAAAAGACAAAAATGGCACGAGTCACAAATTGTACGCTCCTCTGTCTCTATGTATGTGTAGTACTCTGTTTCTAACTTTCAAGTACATAAGGATACAGAAGGCAAACAGATAAAGCAGAAGCAACCATTGATACCACCAGAAGAACTTCAACTTGAAATATTTCCATATTTCAAAACAAGTTCTCTGTATCAGCTACCATTAGCAGATAATGAAAGGGAAAATTGTAAAGTTGAACTGGACAAACTTGGCAAACACAGCCACACAAATGGAAACAACATAACTGACACACCAGAGAGTTCATTCTCAATATCATTATCATCTTCTTCTTCTTTGTCGCTATCTCCCTTGAAAGGAACTAGAAAGTGATTCTCAACAGGAGCATCTGGTTTGATTCGCAATCTGATCACCTGTGGGGCCATGGATATAAACGATGACGTCACGGTCATGGTGGACCAAGCTCACAAAACTGTACTCTCCAAGAACTCTATTACCCTCGATGATAATGATGATAATAATAACGCAAAGATTTGTTCACTCAAAAAAAAAAAAAATAATAACGCAAAGATTTGCAAACATGATAGATTTGGAGGATCAGTCAGGAGTCTTGGAACTTGTTGGAATCCCCAGCAGCATGATGAAGACAGGTAAGCAAGTAAATAAAGAATTGGGCCCAGAATGAGTTCAAAGTTAGAGATTATAACAAAGATCAAAGTTTGATATATTTTGCAGAAAAAGCTGTGATGAGAAGAGCACAAACAAGAACAAGAAGCTAGGCGAGTTTATGAATCAAATCTCTCACAAAAAATTTGGTGGGTCAATTTTCTCTAGATGAGAGGACCTAGAGAATACGTTGCAGGGGAAGAAAAACAGGACAAATTTTGAACAAAAAGGCCATTGACTAAGTGACAGATTCATCCGGTTGGACCCATTGTATACGAAGCATTATATGGTACCAGATTCCAAGTTCCATTTAGTCTCATAAGGATGACAGATTAAATTTAGTGAATTAGATGAGGTGTCCTGTGTCCCTAGTCAATGTGTTCAGATGTGAAAAAAGATTGAGTCATCACTAAAATAAAGAAATTTCAATATATATATATAGCTCCTCATCGCATATGCAATCCCAGATGTTCAGGGTTTGATTACCCTTAAGAAAATTTGTTATCATTTTGTTTTGTTGACAAATGATTATCATCTATTCATCTATTATCTATTACTTCCTCTTGTCTTAATTGTATAATTTATTTCCCTATTTTGATCATCTAATCATCTATTACTTCCTCTTACCCAGATTTTTAATACTCATTTAGCATAATGCAGGGTTACCAAACCCGGATTGGGCCGGCCATACCAAATGATGATCAATGGAAAGGAGATATACAAAAAGTGTTTTTGACTGGAAACATGATACAAACAATTCCAGATGGCACATGTCCCAGGTGTTCTCAACTTTCCCCGTTGCTTCTGGATTGTGTTGCAAAACTCAGTTACATCGCAAGTGATTTCTTTAACGATATGCTTGCTCTTACAACACTTGATTTGTCTCATACCAGTATCAAGTACTTGCCTCAATCCATGTCAAGCTTGAAATGTCTCATTGCATTATTATTTTCAGGATGTAGAGAATTGAGTTACATTCCTTCATTAAGGAAACGGAAACAGTTAGTGTCATTGGATCAGGATGTAGAGAATTGAGTAACATTCATTCATTAAGGAAACTGAAACAGTGAGTATCATTGGATCTATCTTCTACTGCCATCAGTGAAGCACCTGTGGGCTTGGAATCATTGGTCAATCTGAGATTCCTGAATCTACTCGTACAAATAAGTTGGTAATGTCAGCAGCATCGCTCATATCCAAATTGACCAATTTAGCGTATATTGAGCTGGGCTGTGCCGTATACTTCATGGATGTGACAGCGCAAGTTATGCAAGGTTTGAGAAAGTTGGAAGTTATGGTGGCCGACTTTCATGTTGACATTAGCATCTTCAATATCTTTGTAAGCCTCCTCGACGCCATGATTTAACTTTAAGGGATGCAAGTTATGCCTCTTATCATGGGGAAATAAATAGAGAAGATTCCATGAAAAGGATAGGCTATGAAGGCATGGATTTGGGAAATAGGAAAGCAGCACTCCCAGGTGACGTCGAGGAGTTGTTTATAATTAAGTGCCAGCTAGAGAGAGGTGATCGATACTTATGTAGTGTTTTATGGCATGGCCACAACAACAATAATAAACCCCCCCTAAATTGAACGGTTGGATATTCACTGCTGTGAAGATGTGGAATGCTTGTATGGTTTCTCTCCCAGTTGCCCCTTTTGCGTCTTTGCCCAACTTGTTGGATCTCTATCCCTCTGGAGTTTGGAGGACTTGAATAGTTTTGTGCCACTATATGCTCTATCTTTGCATCAATCCACCCTGCTTTCTCATCTTCCTGATCTCTATGTTTAAGATTGCAACAGCATGGAGATCCTGATGACGCCAAAACTATTAGCAAACCTCCAAAACCTAAGTAATTTATTTACCTTCTTTGATTAAAATATTATTTTTTCTAACAATTTATTTACCTTCCTTGATTAAAAAAATCACCTTTTATGTCAAGGGTCAGAGCAAAGTAATTAACAAAACATTTATAATTAATCATCAAAAGTGCTCTCATCTTTCTTACAACAATAGTTATTTCTCTCTCTCTTGTCATGTCAAATATAGGATAGTAGCGGTCTTATTGGCCAAGTGACATAAGCGCCACCCTTAGCTTCCTTGGGACTTTTTAAATTGTGAAGTCCTTTGCCAAGGATATAATGGGTATGTGAATTATAGTAAAGAATTTTAAAAATTTTATAAAATTTTAAAGGTTAATTAACTTTTACACATTTTCTTCTTCTCTTTTTAAAAAATACCAAATAATCTTTTTGTGAATGTTGTCCTGATTATTTCTTTCCATTTGCCCGTGTTGTACTTGCTTTTTGTGACGCTCATCAGTTTCTGAATGGCTGCCAATAAAAGGTGCATTATTTTTTCACTCGTATTTCTAATTATTTTTGGTAATATATGTTCATTACAATAAGAATTACTTGACTTTTAATGGATGGGTTAAGGAAACAAAACACACTACTTAAAAATATTTGTATCTACCATTTTTCTCCAAATTACTTTGATTGACTTATAAACTTATATATAATCTAATTATATGTATAAATAAATACTTTTTAATATATCATTTAACTTTCTTAATTTTCTCAATAAAAGTTAACTCTCTGTATTAATGAACAAAGAGGTAGCAATATGCAGGAGGAAGCTGACCTATACAATCCTTTTATCACATCATTAACTTTGCAACTGCTTTTTCTTCTATGTTTGTGTAATTCTTCTATATTTGTCCAATTGCAATTTTTTCATCACTACTACATTGATGATGAAGCTGGATTTGTAACGCAACTGCGTACCTGCTTCTAGATGGCATTTAGAAGCCTTTACCCAACAAAGTTCAACATTATTTTATGTTGGAATATTTTATAAAAAATACATGTGATTTTTCCTAGGAAGGAAAATATTCTTCATCAGGATGTAAAATATCCAGATAAAAAAGAAAAAGAAAAAATTAGTCTTTTAATCCATCAATTTTTAATTAATAAAAAAAGTCCATCAACTTTTAACTCACTTATAACTCAGTCTTTTAAATATGATTCGATACTATTCAATCTCTAAACTTTTGACTTGCTTATGATTCAGTCCCTAAACATTAATTTTTTTATATTGTCATCCTTATCATCAACAATCAATTATGAGTGATCCCATGTGTCAAAAACTACAAATAAAACTCTCTCCACCTCAGCGCCACATGGATTTCTTAATAAAATTTAAAAAAAAAAAAACAGAGAAGGAAGGAAGGACCAGAGAGAGAGAGAGAGAAACGAAAGTTTAGCTGAATAATGTATAATGTGGAACTGAAGATTTTGGATGAATAATGCCCAAGTGAGGGCACTACGTTGTTTCAACATATTTGATGGTCTCAAGGAAAAAAAAGAGTTTGGATGAATGATGCTAAAGATCGAGCACAGCAAGCGAGCTGTTGAAGGTCTGAAGGTTGGGCACGTCGCTACTCTTCCGATGCCGAATACAGATGTGAAGAAAGTTTTATTAAAAAAAAATCCATGTGGCGCTGAATTGGAGAGTTTTATTATTAATTTTTATCACATGGGACCATTCATAATTGAATTATTGATGATAAAGATAATAATATAAAAAAAAAAAGTTCAAAAACTGAATCATAACCAAGTTAAAAGTTCAGAGATTGATTTGTACTAAATCATAATTGAAAAACTGAATTATAAATGAGCTAAAAATTAAGATACTAAGAAATTAATTTTTTCTGAAAAAAAAAAAAAAAGATGTACATAAAATGTGAAACAGGTTGAGTATACATAAAATATGGATGCCAGCCATACAGTACAAATAAGGATTTCGTCATCATAATTAAAAAGCTGACTTTGGGGGAGAATCATATTTTATTTGTAGTTGAATTTATTTTTTTCCAAAATTAGGGTTTAAAATTTGCTCTAAAGTTAGAGTCAAACTTAGAAAAACAACACGAATAATACCAATAAATGTGGCAACAGACAGAAAGAAACAGAAATAACCTTTCTAGAGAATAATGATGTGACAAGAACTAAATAGGTTAATACAATTCTTAATCACTCAAATTTATTCTATTTTAATTTTGTTTTTTTAAATTTAAAATTCGTAATTTTGATCCTTCAATTTCATTTCATTCAAAACATTAATCTTTAGAATATAATAAAAATTTAGACTATTTTATCCATCAAGAGATAAAACCACTGGTTTTAAAGATCAAAAATTGTATTAACTCAATTAAATAATAATTATATGAATTAAGATGTAAATTTGTCAAGTAAGTTTTTACTTAGTACCAATGTTTTTCTTGGTTCAATATTTATTTGAAAGTGTTCAAACAGCACAATACTATCCTTTATCATTAAAAATGTAAACAGTAAACATTATTTTTCTATGAGAGGGTGAAGCAATACTTTACATTTTAAAATTTCTGAGGCATCATGAAATCTAAAAAAATTCTAAGAGAACCTTACTTTTAAGTTAAAACTTAGGTTAGGATTTACACCTTAACTAGAAGTCTAGAACTCCTCCTAGACAAAACAGGAAGAAACCCCTACTCCACGTATAACTCTGTTTCCAGCAGGCCTGCATTACGTTAATCTTATATGGTAAACCAAGTTATTTAATCCAACATGAGTCAATATGTTGAAGACGACAATTTAATCAGACAGGAAACCCAATATTGGGTTGTTATCTTCATTTCCTATTTTAGTATTGGCCGGCACCATGAGAGACAGGGATCTTCTCTTGTCTATATATAAATATAGCCGTTGCTGCATATGAAGCAGTAGCAGAGAGCTAAGTTTGTGCATTGAAGGAGGAGATCTGAGATTCCAGAAACAGAGAGAAGAGATGGAAGTGCGTAAAGTAAGTGAAGTGAGAAGGATTCATATAGTTTACTTTCTCAGTTTGATGGGGCGTTCTCAAGAACCTCATCTCATTCGTCTTCATCATCTGGCTTGCAAGGGAGTCTATCTTCGAGGTGGCTTTGATCTCACTGTTTCTTTCAACACATTTCCATGAATGTTCTTTAACAGTGCCATGAGATTTAAGAAACTTGTTCTCACTTTCAGTCCCTCTGTATGCTTTTTTAGTATTTGGTACTCTGTTCCGCACTTCCAATGCTGTATGCTTCTCTCTTCTTTCTTTTAATACTTTGTTTCTTTATCTTAATATTAAAGTTTCGAACTTCTCTTTCAAACATGAAAACCATATTATTACAAAGTTTTTTATCTTAATATTAAGGTTTCAAACTTCTCTTTTGAACTTCTCTGTCAAGATTTAGTTGAAACAAAAAGATAAAAATGGCATGAGTTACAAACCGTACGCTTCTCTGTCTCCGTGTATGTGTGTAGTACTCTGTTTCTGACTTTCACGGGTAATGATTTATGAATGAACTTTTGCTGATGTGATGAAAGATGTGAAGAGATGGATTGGGGAAGTGAGAGGGAAGGATTTTGCAGAGACATATGCATGGTCCTACAAGAGGTAGAATGATATAATCATAACCCTTATACTCTATTTTTTTTTTTTTTTAAATTTTTGTGAGTTGAAAAAGAGTGTGTTTGATTTGTGGATTGAAATTGGAAGCAGGAGGTACAAAACAGGTTACGTGTGGCAAGACTTATTGGATGATGATCTCATTACCCCAATCTCTGATAATGAATATGTCCTTAAAGGATCTCAAATCCAGCCTCCCTCTTCTGGTATGTCCTTTGAAATCAAATAGTGCAATGTTGTCCTTCTTAACAATTCTCTGTTAAGGTTTTAAGAGGGTGTGTCTAAAGAAGTTACACACATGCCTCAAGATTGAATAAGCCTTATTTTTGTTGTTCAGTTACCCTGTTTTCAGTAGTAAGATCTATTCGGACGCGACTCGAACTATGTATTCTGTTTTGCGTGTGTTTTTCTGCGTTTTCAGAAAGAGTTATGTATTTGTTGAGAATCCTGTTTGATTATGCAGGAACTCTTATGTTTGGTGAAAAGAAAGCTTCCATATTGAACGAAGAGATTCCAGTTCAAGTACATGATACAGAGGGCAAACAGCTAAAGCAGAAGCAACTATTGATACCACCAGAAGAACTTCAACTTGAAAGATTTCCATATTTTAAAACAAATTCTCTGTATCAGCTAAAATTAGCAGATAATGAAAGTGAAAATTGTAAAGTCGAACCTGACAAACTTGGCAAACACAACCACACAAATGAAAACAACAAAACTGACACCCCAGAGACTTCATTCTCAATATCATTATCAACATCTTCTTCTTCTTTGTCACTATCTCCCTTGAAAGGAACTAGCAAGAGATTCTCAACAGGCCCCTCTGGTTTGATTCGCAACATGATCACCTGTGGGGCCTTGGATACAAACGACGACGTCACGGTCATGCTGGAGCAAGCTCACAAAACTGTACTCTCCAAGAACTCTATCACCCTTGATGATGATGATAGCGCAAAGATTCGTAAACATGATAGATTCGGAGGATCAGCCAGGAATCTTGGAACTTGTTGGAATCCCCAGCAGCATGATGAACACAGGTAAGCAAGTAAATAAATAATTGAGCCCAGATTGAGATCAAAGCTAGAGATTATGACAGGGATCAAAGTTTGATATATTTTGCAGAAAAAGCTGTGATAAGAAGAGCACAAACAAGAACAAGAAGAAGCTAGGCGAGTTTCTGAATCAGATTTATCACAAACCATTTGGTGGGTCAATTTTCTCGAGATGAGAGGACCTAGAAAATACGTTGCAGGGGAAGAAAAACAGGACGCATTTTGAACAAAAAGGCCATTGAATAGAGTGAAAGATTCATCTAGTTGGACCCATTGTATATGAAGCACTATCAAGTACCAGATTTCAAGTTCCACGTAGTGTCATACGGATGAGAGATTAAACTGACCTTAGTGAATTAGATGAGGCGCCATGTGTCCCTAGTCAATATGTTCAGATGTGAAAGAAGATTGAGTCCTCACTGGACAAAAAAAGAAAGAAAGAAATGTCAACATAATATACATATAGCTCCTCATCTCGTATGTAATCCCAAATGTTTGTGGTATGATTACCCTTAAGAAAACTTGTTACCATTTTGTTTTGTTGATTAATGATGATCATCTATTCTTCTGTTATGTATTAAATCCTCTTGAAGAGCTCGTGAAGATGGATTTGACGCCTGAAACTACCTCAGCTTTGCAAGACATTTTTGTGGCCTTGTTCGCGTGGCCGTTTACTTACAAACAAAGCACGATCTCATATGGGTTTGACCCAATGGGCACGATATGAGGTTTGTGTTACAGGTATTGTGGTATGGTGCCAGAGGGAAGAGGTTTTGAGTGACAAAGTAGTGGCGGGGGCTAATATATGCCGAGACAAGTTTAATCTTACAGCCCTTGTTTTTCATCTCTGCAACTGTAGATAATTAATTGCACAAATAATACAAAGTACATATAATATCAACCATTACTCAATTGGTCAAAAAAATCACACTGCACGATTTAACCGAAAATTGATTATAAACGAAATTTGTCAAGATTGTTATTTTATAAAAATTAAATAAGTAAAATTTATTGCACACTAATGTTTGTAGGGAATTTATTTTTTGACATAAATGGAGTAGTTAGAGGGATAAAATAAACAATTCAAAAGATCACATTATCTCCTTCTTTTGAAGAAGTAATAAAGTGAGTATCCTATTTAATTTATATTGTAATTTATATTGTAAATTGGAATTAAAAATTTGAAACCACGAATTATAAATTTGACACCACATACAACAACAACAACTATTTTCATTTAAAATGAAATAGAGCTATTTATGCAGTTACAAGTTGATAGGGTTTAGAAACCGTACACTAATATATATAAATTATATTAAAAGATGTTGTATCCTATTTTTCAGGCATTTAATTATTTATTTTAAAGCACAAACTACAAGATGTTGGGAAAAAATCATGCAAAAAAAAAAAAAAAGCTTTAACCACCATGAACGTGTAATCTAAATAGATGTAGTTGGGAAAGTGGTGGATGCATTTATAGGAGATATAGAATTGTGGAAAAATATTTAAATTTTTTATAATATTATATGTTTAATTTTTAAATTTAAAACAAAGTGTAAGAATGACTAATGGAAAACATTTGAAGAAAAGCAGTTGAAGTGCTATGTGCCAAGGTTAGTCTTTGCTTCTAGATGTTTATAGATATCTTTGAAAAGTCATTGATTTTATGTAAAATATAATTATTAAAAAAAGATATATTTGGAGAATAGCCCAGAGTTGAGAGGCAACTTGGAACG
>QFDD01003546.1:0-19677 GCA_006871305.1 Vachellia collinsii
CTTCATCTAGACTTTTTTCACTCTTTCCAATGGACCCCACCTTCCCCAGCGTTTTGGTAATTCTAAAATTCTCATTCTCCTTTCCTCTCTTTCTTTTATGTCAAATCTCTTTTGCCATCACATCATGGTTTTTAATTGAGCGGGAACTATCGATTGAGACGGGAAAAGACTTCAGAAAATCAAATTACTCTTTAATATTCATATAAAATTCTATAAAATTATTTAAAATAAACACTTTTTTTATTCAAAATCCCTTTATGTAGTTGCTACATTACATATTTTACTATCATCTTTAAAATATTAAATAAATAGAAATAATTTTTTAAAATTATTTATTATAAAATTTATTTACATTTTATTATGAAATGATATATTGAGCTTACATATGCATAAATAGCATATTGTTTTAAAAAAAATTCAATGTCATTTTAGTGATAAAATGCAAAAAATAATTTAATACACTACTTTTGTACTCTTTTTGATCATTTCATATCCTAGAAGCTATTATGATATCAACTATTTAAATATATTCATTTTTTTACAATTATTTTTTTTTAAAATATATTCTATTCTCAAAAACTATTTCACGCAAGCTAAGATAGAAGCTATTGTTCAAAAACTAATTCAAACATATTACTTATTCTTTCTTAGGCAAATCCAAAACAATACCCTCAAGAGAAATTTTAGGTTATGTATGGTAATCTTTGTGGGGGGAGGGGGAGAGAGAGAGAGAGAGAGAGAGAGAGAGAGTGTGTGTGTGTGTGTGTGTGTGAGTGGAACCATGTGGTACCCGAGGTAGATCTTTCAAAGAACGAGGTTTTTTTTAATAAGCCAATCATTTGGACCCTGCAGATTCACTCTTGTTTTCCATGTTTTTCTTGTTTGTGCTTGATTTTGGAATATTGTTTTTTTTTCTATTTTACACCTTTCAATTTTAACTTTAAAAAACTATTAAACAAAAACTTTAACTATTAACTATTCAACTATTTATTAAATATTTAATTATTAATAACTTTAACTATTAATAACTAACATTTGGAAGAATATAGATTGAATCTCAAATGTATGAAATGAAGGTTTGTATAATATATATTTTAATATTTATAAAGTTTATATACGTTTTTAAAATAAAAAAGAGATTTTTGTAATTGAAATAAAAAAGTTTGATGGTTAGTGTATTCTACTCTTATTTTTACTAATACCAAACAAGACAATAAAAGAGAAAAGTATTTTTTGTTTTTTATATATCATTCCAAATTACCAAATAAAATTCATTTAATTTCCTCTCATTTCATTCATTAAATTTTCTTTACTTTCCAACATGGTGGGGTTATATCATATATAGATTAGACCCACCATCACATTCGAATGCAGAACCCTACCAACTTGACCTTTGTAAGTCTTCTTGGTCGTGTATGGCCTCATGAATTTTATTGCAACAATATATTCCAATGTGGATTTGGAACTTTGTGGGTGTTTGATACTTGGAAACTCGAATAGGTATTATTGGCAATCTTAATTTGACTCTTGAGATATGATTTTTGGCGATGAGTTGGAAGTTTTGATGGTTTCTAATTTTTGAGGAATTATTTATGTGAATTTTCACTACATGACCTTTGGGTTGGATTTTTATTGTAGTTAATTCCTGCGAAAAGCTTAATTATTTTGTTATGGTGATCCTTGGAATACTTGTTAGAGCTTGAATATGGATTGATTTGCAAGTTACAATGATTGTATTAGATTTTTGAGGTATTTATTCTGAAATTTGGGTGTAATTTTGTTATGAAAAATGTATGCTTAATTTGTTTGGTTGTGGAATTATTTCGCTTAAAAACTTTGATTGATAACGAGCTTGTGTCTAAAGTTTAAACAAATTTGATTTGAAATATAGTTTTGAATTTGAAATTCTTACTCTTAAAATGGCTTTATGTAGGAGTAAATTGTGAAACTTGCTTTAAATTGTGGAAACGATGATTGTATGATTTTATTAATTGGATAATTTTGGGATTATTGACCCATTGGTAAGTGTTGAGGACTTGAGGGTGAGATTGAGATTATCGTGGTTGTGTACTTGGGTTAATGGTTCATTGGGCTCTTTATGGGAATAAACTTGAGTCAGACCGGAACAATCATGTTGACTTGAAAACTGATAATCCGATCAGCTAACAGTTTGGTCAAGCAGTGAATTTTGAATGGAAATAGATATCTCATAGTATGGTTTTTCTTCGACGACAAAATTTGAATCCTAGATGTCGCTATAGAGTACTGATCAGTTCCTTTTATAATTAGTCAGTGAATTAAAAAACTAAGAAATTAAGTTAAAGTAAGTCAAAAGGATTTGAATACATTGTGTCTAAATTTTTGGCATAGACATCACATGCCCTTGCAGGAACGTAATCCTTGCCAACTTGAGTCAGCCTTTTAAATTCAATGGTGACATACCGGTACAGCTATACAAGTGACAACACAACCCTGTCACGCCTAGAAAAGGTTTCAGCTTGAACCTGCACGCATCAACATTTTTGTATGTTTGCGAGTGTTCACATTAAATCAATTGATGAAGTATCTCCTTGTGAGATGGGTTATTGAAATGATGAAAACTCAACTAGCAATTTATGCCTTACTGTTTTTATAGCTTTCAATTCACAGTCAATGAAGTCAGAATTCATGGGAGTAACATGACAATTCGACTTTCATTGAGTAAGTGGTCCTGCAGATACAGAGAAATTCTTCATCAATTGTTCAATTGATATCTATAAAGGCGTAAGAAAAAAAATGAAGAAATATCCAAAAAAATTATGAATATATATATATGCTATTCTAGAAGTATAAATTAAAATTGTGGTAAAAAGAAAGAAGATTAAATTAATAAACTATGCATAGTTTTTATTCTAGAAGTATAAATTATAAGTCAAAAAATGTTGGTTTAATTAATAAGAAGTTGATTCCTAACCTATAAGGTGTAAATTCAAATCCTATTCCCGATATAAAAGCATTATTGGTTGGACGATTGATTATATTATATAGAGTGAAATTGATGACAATTAAGCTAAATTTTTATTCAAGTCTTTTATGTATGTCTATGTTAACTAATTTTTTGACCTTCTGTTCTAATACAATAAAAACATTAAAGAAATAAATATTTGAAAAAAAAATTAGGGAAAAAAAGCAAAACTCTTAAATTTTATCAAAATACTTCTAGCCAAACTTAAGAAATTAGTATCATAAAGGGTAAATTAGAAAATAAAATTTATGTTAATGGAAATTTTTAATTAAAGCTATTTTTTTTAATAATATTCTTGATGGATTCAACGTAAATGCTTTCAAAATAAAGAGCACGTCTATGTAATATTTAAAAAAATAGATTAGAATATTTTACTCGTAATAGTAATACTTATTTAGAACATGTTTTCATTGATATTAAATTTCTTGCCAGGACATCATCAAGGTGAACCTTATGATTTATTTACCTAGCTAGCATATAGTTCAAACACTGCCTCTAATTTTAGAGCTATACTGAGTGCTTTGATCAAAGAACCTATTCCAAAGCATGACTCCTCCATACTTGGCTGATCTATTAACAAAATGCAACACTTGATTTATAAGCTCTTGTGTTGCCACAAAGCCACTATTATAGCTGCTGCACGTGAGGCAGGAACACCGACATAGAACTTGCCATTGAAACTTGAAGTCCATCTGTTACATGAGTTCTTGAAGTCACTAGGGTTTACTGAGCTAAACTCGCACTTAGCCGTAGGGTTGTTGTAGAATTGAACTCACACATAATCGAAGAGCCCAGTGGAAAGTGCCTTATTGAGAGATCGATCTGGGAAAAAACATTGTGGTGCAGTAGATAAGAACACCTTTTTATCTCCCTGGCTATGTTCAGCTAGACAGATAGTCTTCTTGCGAGAGCATCATAGTAGGCACCGCCGTTTTCAATGTCAAAATCTACTCCATGAGTTGGATTTTCCACCCAGAAAGTTATTCCATATGTACTCTGCTACGCCTCTCGCATCCCCAACCGACGACAGCAAGTGGCTTCCCCCGGCGCCTCCGAGAGCATGACCTTGATGCTTCTACTTTGGAATGCTCTGATACCGTTGCTCACTTTTTGGCAACCATTATTAGCCGGAATACAGTGGCCGGCGAGGTTGATTTGAGGTTGCCTACCACTCCCGAATTGTGATGGAAAAGCTATGTTCACAATTTTGGAAGATGTAACATACCAAAATTTGACTTATTTGATATAAACTGTAAGTCATACTTTAGGAAGCCAATTACAAAATTTTGGATAAGTATGAATAAAGTTTTGGGTCAAAAGTTGTTTTAGGGAATAATTTTATTTTTAAGGAAATTTGAGAAAAATAGGTCTAGTGTCCATAACTTTATTTGAAGAATTATTATATTTATGGAGGGTCAATTTCAAGAAAGAGTTACTTATTGGAGTATCTTATAGTATTTTGTGTTTATTGAAAAAGGAAAGGAAAAGACAAAAAGAGAAGGAAAAAAAATGAAAAAATGAAGAAGAAAAAGAAGTGTCGGCAAAAAGGTGGAAAGTGAATAGTAAAAATTAAAATAAAATAAAATAATAATATATTATATTATATTATAATAATTAAATAAGGAAACAAGGATAAGTTAAAAAAAAAATCTAGGAGACAAGATGACGGCAAGATGAAGAAAAAGAAGGAAAAAGGAGAGGAAAAAGGAAAAACAAGGAGGGAAGGAAATGGAGGCGAGCGTGGGCTATATATACCCATGCCATTCTCTCCTTCTCTGCATTCTTTGCATAGTCGTGAAGGAGGAAAGAAGGAAGAGAGAAGGAGGAGAGCATTCCTGACTCCAATATTTTGGGATAATTTAAATAACAAAAATCCCTTCTTTTCAATAAACTTCCTTCATAAAAGTTGTTCTATATATTTTTATCTTCCTAATGGTAGTAATTTTAGTCTGATTAGAGGAAATTTCTAAAGTTAGTATTTTGTGAAGTTTTGAGGTATGATGATGGCTGGAAATCAAGGATTAAAGTTGAGCGATCGGAGAAGGGTGTGAATGTGTTCGCTCTTCCAGGGTACCACAGAAAACTGGCTAAACATTGGGAATCAACACTTTTTGTGCGTCTACTGGGAAGGATGGTTCGGAAAGACCAACTGGCAAGAAAGTTGCAACTGCTGAGGGGGCGGTGAGGTGATGTGACGACAATGGAGATAGGCGCTGGCTTTTTCTTGGAGCAGCTTGTAATATCTCCAACTTTTGACTTAGAGTTTATAAAATATAATTGAGGCTTTCATAAGCTACTAAGAAAATAAACATGCCTCAAAAATAAATTATTGGGGTCAAAAGCTATTTTGGGAAGTTATTCATATTTTTTGGGAAAGCTTAAGAATTTTTGGAAAAATTAATTGATGGCTAGAGAGTCAAATTGAAAAAGAAAATCTCCATTTAATAGGAAGGATTTAATTTGAGAAATTTTGGGATTTTACTATAATGATCAAAGGACCATCTTACAAATAGAGGATCACAGAAGGATAAAATAGTTATTTCCCTCCCTCTCCACACATGCCACAACTAAATGGTTACGATGGAATTGAGCTTATGAAAATAGAAATGGAATTCATTTTCATGCTTTATGTAATATCTAGCTTTTCAATAACTGGATATAAAGGTTAAATGAGTAGCTAAAGACTGATTAAGGGTAAAAAGGATGAAAAGAAATGAATGAAAGAGGAAAAATGTCATTTTGCTAATCATAGAAAAGTAAGGGCAACATGGCCATTTTAAAAAAGTAAGGAACCAAAGTGTCATTTGGTGAATTTAAGGAACCAAAGTGACATTTTGAAATAGGGACCCAAGTGTAAATTTGGAATTTGAGGACCAAATCACCATTTAAGAAATTCAAGGACAATTTGGTAAATAAGTGCAAATCCAAGGGTATTTTGGTCAAAGTTTTACCAAAATATCAAAAAAAATTTCAAGACATCATCGGATAGAGAAAAATTCACTAATCAATAATCGAGGCCTGGTTTAAGTAAAATGACCAAAACAACCTTCACGACAATTTTAAAAGTCATTAATTTTTGGCTATTTAATAAATAATTAGTCAAAAATAATTATTTAAAATATCTAGAGGCCTCAAATATCTAATCTCAGAGCAAGGGAAAATAGCTTAGAAATTTTAGTATTTTATAAAATTGTTCCCAAGAGAAAGTCATAAACAGTTTTTCCAATCAAAAAGAAAAGGCCCTGAAAACCCTCGAAGTCGAGTTTTCTTTAAAAATTAATAAAAGACCTTCCGGAAAGCATTTTGAGGAGAGAAAAATCATGGTAGTATGAGATGAAATGATGAAATTTTTAATGATCATAAATCAGTCAGTTGATCAGGAAATTACCAAAAAAACATTTTCGGTGTCATAAAGTTAGTTTATGAAAGTGTAAAATTTTCTAAAGTAAGAGGTGGAGTTCCATATTGTGCCACTTTTTATAGCCCTATTTCAAGAGTAAAAGAGGGTGAAAATATCATAGCAAGTGGTGAATTATAGCAATGTAAAATTATTTTAGTAAATCCAAATGGGACCCACAAATCTACCACTTGTTGCCTCTTGAATAAAAGAGAGTTTGAGACCATTCTTGCTCCATTTCTCCAGCTATTTGAGTCGGCCAAGTGCATAAGGAAAGAAGGAGAAAGTGGCGTAAAAGGAAGGAGGAGCAAGAGAGAAAGGATCAACAAGAAATCAAGGTCTAGGTAAGTTCCAACCACAACTCTTGCATATTCTTGATCCCTAAGCTCTCATCTTCAATCTTATAGTTTTATTTTTGTGGTTGGTGATGGAAAATGGCTGCTGGAAATTTAGGTTTTAGAGAGAGAGAATCAAGAAGAGAGTGATTTAGATCAATCAAATGTTACCAATCACCTTCTTATGCAATTTGCAACATTTTGGTGCTTGGTTTGAATTGATTTGAGCTCATATTGAATTTTTGGCATCAATGTTAACCTCTTGAATCTCATGTAATTTTATTGCATATTCCTTACATTTCATTTTGATACATTTTTGATGTTGTTGTACATGTTTTGAATACTCAAAGATAGCAAATGTACATGAGGAGGTTTTTAATTGCACATTATTGTTTAATTGTGCATATTTTGGCTCTTATCCTTGCTTATTAAGAGTTCGTAAATTTTATCATGTTGCAAGGTATATTTTGGTAGAAAAAGAATATGTTGCAAGCCACTTGGAATTAATTTAGAAGCATTTGGAGACCCAAGTTGATTCAAAACAAGTCTTGACATTGCAAATGAAGCATTCAAAAATATGAACCACCATTTCTTTTTAAACATAGAATCTAAGCAACTATTCTATCATTGGATCATGCTTTCAATTCAAAGGATAATTAACCAATTTAACTCATATTTCAAAAACAAAAGTCTAAAATTTGGAAATCATGTCAAATTAGCTAGAGCATTACTCAAAATTACCCTCACCCCCAAACTTAAAATTGACATTGTCCTCAATGTCAAAAGGGAAAAACTAAAGGCCTTCTCTCAAGCATGAGAGGCACAAAAAAAATGAGTAGCTAACAATATTAAAGGAAAGTGTTCAGATATGCACATTGAAACTAGAGATATAGCCATAACATATATGAAGCTATTGGAACCATTCAACACAATTCATATGCAAATTCATCTCACAACCAAAGAGTCCATAAATCAAAACAACTAGTCCAACAATCAAAAGGAATAGCCATCAACATTATGCAATTTCAAAAGTAAACACGTGTCAGAATGAGCTTTAGACTTAAGGGAGGGCCATAATCTTGCAAGAGAAAGAGATTTTTAAATTATTTTTTTTTAAAAAAATTATGGCCAAACTTAGCTGCAGCTCAAAAATTTGGGCTGCAGCTGAGTTCTTCTCAGGTTCCTGAATTATGCCTTTTGGCCGCAGTTCAAAAATTTAAGTTGTGGTCTATTCCCCTGCTGTCAAATATCAGATTGCATCAGCAAAAATATCCAAAATTTTTCACATTGAAGAACAAATTCCAACACCACCACCAACACTCAAGAATATGATAAGTCAACAAGCAATTACATATTTTGAAGTAGATTAACACTTAATCTCGATTTATCTCATATCCAAATATCTCATTAAAGGTATTGTTTAACCATGATCTACATCAAATTATCCCCACACAATTAGGCAAGAGACTTCCCCAATGCAAGAGATTTCAAGAATAAAACTTTCTTATTCTTGAATCACTAATTCCTTCATAGGTCTCAAGCAAGTCAATGCCCTAGATAACACAATTAGTCCCCTAATATAAATTCAATGCATAGGAGTTAATAAAAGCATTAGATTCCCTCTGTTTTCTTTTTCAGCATCAAGTCCTCTACTATCAAACCACATTTGCACAAAATTAATCAGATAGCTACATGTGACTTGACACACTCCCTTTTTTTTTTCTCACAACATATTTGCATTAAGAAGCTAATATGGGTATGACAGCAAATAAAGCCCAGAAATGTCCATAATGTTGGGTTCTCTCAGGTTTTTGCCTTAAAAATCCAATTTTCACTCATTACTGATGCTGTGCATTTTGCTATCAAAATTGGGCCGCAGCCGAACTGTTTTGAGCTGCAGCCGAACTGTTTTGAGCTGCAGCGGAGTTTGCCTCTAGTTGAAAGTGTGCTGCAACCAAGATAAGTGCGTTGTAGCTCGTTTTGCCACTAGAAAATAAGTTCTTCACCTCAAATTAATGCGTTCTACTCATAAATTGACCTCCATTTCTTCCTCTTTGACTTTCCTAATGTGGTTTTGAATCAAATTTGGTCTCTAAATGCTTCTAAGTAATTCCAAGTGGCTTACAACATATTCTTTTTCTACCAAAATATACTTTGCAACAAGATAAAATTTATGAACTCTTAATAAGCAAGGATAAGAGCCAAAATATGCACAATTAAGCAAAAATGTGCAATCAAAAACCTCATGTACATTTCCTATCTTTGAGTATTCAAAACATATACAACAATACCAAAAATGTATCAAAATGTAAGGAATATGCACTAAAATGACATGAGATTCCAGAGGTTAACGCTTGGCTGCTGGACAAAAATGATCATGCATGGGGAAGGAAGCTTTCATGTTGTTAAATGATTGGGAAATGATCTAGAAATGATTTTATGCATATGTGTGATGATAGAAAGTGAAAACCACACTTCCTGAAATTTTCTGTGCATTTTCGGATTCCTGCTGTTCTTGGAGGAAGGAGTGAGTTTTTGATGATTTTGATGCTTCTAATGGAATTAGAAGACAAAATTGTGTAGGGTAGAAGTGAGAAAACAAATTTGGAAGCATTAGAATCAAAATTGAAAAATTTGGAAGTTTAAGGATTAAAATTGTCAAGATTGAGTTTTATGGACTTTTAGTTGTTATAATGCATTGGAAATGGCTTAATGTTGATGACCAATGCATCATATTATGTGTAGGCGTGTTATTTGCAAAAGGAAGAGCTCAAAGTGCAAGAAGCAAGTTGAGAGGTCACTTGAGAAGCTAAGTATCAAGTTAAAGAGTTAAGGTAGCAAGGTTACTATCTTTTGCATTAATATTATTTATAGTTGTTATTGATGAATCTTGCCTTGTCTATACACTAGAGAATATGCTATGTATTGGTAGTTATGACATGTCATACTATGTGCAAATTCCATTTTAAGTGATAACATTTCACATGCATGCATGGCTTGATTGATGTGTGACAATTATGCATATGGATGTCATTGACAGTAATTTTGCTATCGAGATTTCTATGAAATCTCACCCTTCCATAATAAGACCTTATAGGACAAAGTTCTAAGAGCAAAGGAAAAGAACCACAAGAGTAAAGGTGGGTGATTTTCTAATGTAAGGGAATGCTTAATCAAGTTGGATGTGGTTTCATGATGTTTTCATGGATTTTGGGAAAATTGTATGTTAAGCTTATGCACTATGAAGCATGATGTATGTGCTGGGTAAATAGGCCAAGCATGGCAGATTATCATATAAAAGTATTATATGCATTAAAGAGAGAAGAGTGAGCATGCAACTAGCTTTAAAAGTGTCCAAAGCCCTTAACAAAGGCTAAACTTAAGTTGAAGGTAAAACAGGGCAAATAAGGCTCAAATAGTTTGAAATTTTCAGAAAAATACTACACATGCCAAGCTTTAAAATGAGCTAAAGTGTGCCAAAATTGGATGTGTAGACAGAAAGTTATGATTTTCCAAAGTTAAAGGGAAATCTGGAAAATTGAAAAATGACCATATGAACAATGCATTTTTATGAATTAAACTGTATTGATTGGTCAATAATTTGGACAAATTGATATTTTTCCCATATAGGAAATTCAATAAGCTTCATTTAGAGACTTTAACCACTCAATTTTGATATTTCTAGAATTAGTTATGAATTTTCAAAGTTGGTCCAAAAATATGAAAATTTACCAAATGAATAGTAACTTTGGTAAATTTTTAAATTTTATTGTTTTGGCCAATTCCATGTATGGAGAATAGTTAAATGGTTCAATTATGGTCTCTAATGAGGTATTAAGAGGTGATAAGTGAGATGTGACACAGAGAGAGAGAGAGAGAGAGTGTGTGTGTGTGTGTGATCAGGAAAAGGGAAGAAGAGGAGAATGTCGCCGAAAAAGGATTCACAGGTCGGAAGAGGAGCAACCACAGTTTCCAATTGAGATGAGTCTTTTGAACCTTTTTCCACTCTCTGATATCTAAATCGCTACCTTTGGGGTTTATGGGTAGTAACTGAAAATGGAATTCTGTCACGCCCTAACATTTAGAGGTGACCGGCACGGACTATGAGAGGTCTCACACTCCGTAAGCCTTTAAAATTATCGACGTATGCTATTTGCCAAAGTTCAAAAGACATAATACATATATACCTTTTTTTCTCAAGATTATAACATAAAAGTACACCCTGCTTGTTTTATCAACATAGCAGGATTCCTGTAGAAATTTCGGCAGAGTCTCCTCTATATGATAGACTTCCTGAAAGTTCTACAATGGCCTGAAGACCCAAAACAAGAATTCGAAGCAATGCTCCACCACAGCATGTACATATTTCGCAAAATATAATAAAAGGACACGGATACCTCCTATAGACTACATGGAGCATCTTTTCAAAAAGATACATAAACATATGTCTATATGTACACACACACACACACCAAGCAGTAGCTACCAAAAGAGGTTGGCAACTTGAATATCAACAACGACGAGGCTTTTCACTGCTCAACCAGGGGTACAGGGTCAACTAAGCTATCTGAAGCCAAAATAAATTTTTCGGTGAATAACGTCCCATTTATAAAATTTAATAAAAGTGAAATGAATGATCTAAGGAGTTTAACTTCGATATATAACATAACAATTCTTGTTGAATGTAATCAACTCAAGTATATAGTAACACAATTTGTCAATTAAAAACGATTTACAACAGGAAATTATCAAAATTCACATTTTTGAAGGGCTTCAATAGAACATAATATCAAGCGTGGACACACAGTCCACGAGGGTAAATAACCAACAATCGCGGCTCGAGGCCATGAAACAGGTGCAAGTATAACACCCACGAATTACAAGCGTGAGTCAATACCCACGAATTAGCAAGCGAGCTCAAGATTTACAATGATGTTGTGTTCAGTCCTTTCAAAACATTGTCAAGCATGCGTGGGATCAATATCCAATCATTTCCAATAATAAGACTAATTTCACCTATTTCATATCAAAGATCCCAGCATGAAAATTTGCAAATAATAGCTCAAAAGTGTTACTTTCAATTCTATGCATAAATATTTAATATAAATAGAAATTGGGAAATAATAAATAACATTAAATAAAATATACAAATCTTACTTTTTGCAATATCAGTGAAACGATTAAATAACTCTGATAAATCTTCATTACCGAAATAATGCTTAAAATGCGATAATTAAATCGATGATATAAATGCAATAAAACGTAATTTATAAAATCTTAACGGGACGTTATTCACTCAACTATTAAACTTTCAGTAATTCTCTTCTCTAGCCTTGGGCTTCCAATTTATCTTGGTCATCTCCTAACAACAACATATTAGTATATTCAATCCACAATAATTATTCCACTTCATGATTTCAAGTCACAATAATCTTTTAATATCAGTATTACACCTTAATCACAAAATCCATATATTTTGGGCATAAGCTGGAAAAAGGGGCGAACTTACTGTTCATGCGGACGAAATTAAAGAAAGCTATAATCTTGCTTATAACTCGATTTAATTAGTAAAAATCTTATTTTTTTTCTCTACCTTGAATAAACCCTTGAAACCTAAAATGACAATGATAGAGAAATCTGAAGGTAGAGGAATGTTCAGAAGATTAACCCGAATCCAAATCCTGGCTTATCTTAGCGAAAATGTTTTTCAATCAGTAGAAATCAGCTTCGCTTTTGCGCTCGCTTTCCCTCTCCCTCGTGTCGCTTGCATCTGGTCTCTGGAAGGATAAAATGAGGAACAGTGCGGAATAGTTGCTGAGGGGTATTAAAAGTGTGGGAGGGGAAATGCTAATTTTACCCTCCCATACTTTTCCCCTTTTCACTTTAGTCCTTTCTCCCCTTTTTTTTCCTGGTTGTCACAAATTCCAAGGTTTATTCACAGATTAAATCCATATATGTGACAGATTAGTGCTTCTTCAAGCTTAATTGATGTTGCATGTGTGATCGTCTCCAATTTTGGAATCTGTATGCGTGTGAGTGTTGCTGTCCGGATGAGCTAAGCTCGTTTTTGAGAAAGTAGGACCAGGTAGATGAACAATAAGTGAAGAATGAGAAGATTTGTGTCGAAAATGATATTATATGATTTTCCCCTTCTTATTTGCTGTTGAAACCGAATCTGTGGCTTGTGCTTTGGGCGATTGTATGTTGATTTGAAGCTGGAAAATAATTTCAGAATAAAAGAGGATGTTATACGCTTGCAAAATTTGAGTTGTGTAGGGTGGAAACTAATTTAAACTTACTGTTTTAATGCTCCATCATGTGTTAGAGGTTCTTGGGAAAATAACTTTCAGATTGTGTATTGGTGACTGATCGAGATCTTTATGTGGGGGAATGATTAAAAGCTAAGTGTTACTATGTAGAGTTGTGTTGTCTAAGTGTTATCTAAATAGGTGTTGTTTATAATTGTCATATCAATATGAAAGGAGGTTATTGAAGCAAAATTTCCAGATCTAAAGTGAGCCTTATGAATATGGAATTTTCAGAACTAAAGGGTTTTGTGAAGATTAGAAGGATCGATGAGGTTTGATGCCTCTAGATACCAGACTGTCATTCTAAGTGATTTTTCCCCTCTAGATTAGGTGCTGAAAATAGAGATATGGTCCTCAAAAGGGGAAAAAAAGTTTTGGTTTTGGGATTGAGGATGATGGTCGTATGAATCTAGATTCATGATTTTCTTTTCCTTACCCTGTCTCGATAACGGAGAAAGGAAAGATTATCTAGTTGTTGTTGCCGTTACTTGTTGGTTTTAATTGTGGAATATTTGAGGGATGAAATTGCCCCTGATTTAGTATAGGCAAGAATGAGGTATAAGTGTTTCTGAGTTAAATAAATCTGGCATTAAGGTAGTTGGTGTTAGAAAATTGAGTTATATGGCTGATTTGAGTTAATTGATTTATGTGAATTAAAAATAGGGTTAGTGGTTTCTGCCCATGAAATTTGGTGAGGCTTTATTACACATCTTGAGCATTGAAACAAGTCATAGAACACGTTGATTGGATAAGTATGCTAAAAGTTATGAATTTTCAAAGTTTGGCTCAAAAGACTCGAAAATGTTGTTTTAATTTCCAGCAGAACATTAGCAGTTTCCACAGGTTTTTGTGAAGCAACATTTGACATCTGATGCTAGGACTTATTTTATCTTTGTGGAGGATGGAAAGTGCTTCGAATAGACTTTTGAATCACTCCATTTAGGATTTTGTATACTAAGTTATGATTTTTCAAAGTTTATTTTTTATTTAAAGATTTGATAGTGATGTATAGTTTTTAGAAAGCTAATGGATTATAGTATGTCTTTGAATATGAAAAGAATTCCAAATTGAGTAGAGCGCTTTCTTTCTATACACTTATATAAAGAAGATTTCAAAGAGAATATTCCCATAACAAGAAATAAAATGGGAATTCATTTTCAAAAGGGTAGAGTTCGAAAGGGGTGAGATTTAAATTCTATCAAAAATATTTTATACATATAATTGATATATTTTTATTTGTATATACAATATCTTGGACTTGATACTTGCCCAAGCCCACCAAGAAAAAGGAGGAAGAAGGAAATCCAGAGAAGGTAAAATGGAAGTGAGAATGGAAGCTTGGATAATGAAGTTCCTAGTATGGGAAGAAACAAAAACCAAGAAAAAGCTAATAAATCTTAAAGGTAGCAACTTTAACCATTCATGCATTTAAGTTGTATTTATATTTTGTTATACTTCCTAGCTTGCCATGAGTTGAATAGTTATTTTATTTTGAACATGTTGAATGACTATTTGAGCTGTGTCATGGCCATGATTGACCATTCTATATTTCATGTGCATGTTCTTAGTTATATGTAAGCCTTGGCAATACCTCTTGTTAATAAGTAAATAATAGAAGTATAACTTGATTGCTTAAATTGTAATTGTTTGCTACTGGGTTTCTTTGAATCTCAGCCATCAATAATTAACCATGTTAGGTTACAAGCTTCCAAGAAAAAAGTGAATGCAAGAGGCAAAGGGTAAGTAGAACAAGAGAGATAAGCTTCTATAACATTATCTTGCTGCAAGTTATTAAATGTAAATCAATTCTTATAAGTTGTGTAAATTCAATATAAGGCCTTGGCATGTATAAATGATATCTATTGATAAATATAAGTGATTGTTTGTCTAAGTATGACCTTGAAAATATGATTTTAAGATGCATGATCATGACTATTCAGATTGAGCGGTTTTTAGGGTATAATAAATGTTTGATTAATTAAAGTATAGTAAATGATCTCCATTATTCATTATATTTTTCATGGACAAAGTAGATACATGGGGTTTCCCATCAAGTCCTAAATCAAGTTAATTGAAGCTCTATAGATTAAGTTATGAATTTTTAAAGTTAAGGTACAAAGTGGGTTAGTAAAGCATAGCAAGTTTTGTAAATTAATAACCTGTATTAAATGGAATATTTTATGGCCAAGATCATGTTTTTCTCATGTAAAGGCTTACAAGAGCTTTTAAAAGAATTTTAGAGCGCCTTCATACGAATTTTTTAGAATCAGTTATGATTTTTTAATGTTAGACTAAAAATTTGAAAATACCAAATCAATAGTCAAGATGCATGATCTTAATAGGCTTTAATTATTGATTCGCTTGAACTATAATGTTTCTAAATGCACAATAGATTGCGTGTAACATCTTAATTTAGAGAATTTAATTAATTATCATTGAGAAATAATTATTTATTTAAAGGATTTAATTATGATTTAGAAATAATATTTATAATAAGTATAATTTATCATGTGATCATATGAGTCAAAAAGAATTTATTCAAATGTAATGTATATGAATTAAAGAAATTATAAATGATAATAAAAATAAGGGAGAATTGGGGAAAAGTCCCCCATTGAAGAGTTAATTGCAAAATGGGACCTTCCATACAGATGCAACTGAGCTTCCACAATATACAACTGAGCTTCCACACATATGCAACTGAGCTTCAACATATGCAACTGAGCTTCCACGTGTACAACTGAGCTTCCACGTGTGCAACTGAACAGGTCCTATTTTACAATTAACTTCCCAATGAGGGATTTTTCCCCAATTTTCCCTAAAAATAATTTGACAAAGAAAAAAGAGAAAATAAAATATAAAAAATAATATATTGTGTGTGTAAGGGTACGTGGCCCTTAGTAATATGTGTGTATATATATTAAAACAAAAATAGAAAAAAAAAAGGGAAGAAACGTGAGGTCTATTTAAATGTGTGACGTGAGGTACTATTTAACAGTACCTCACATCACATCAGTTCAGGGCATTCTCTTCTTCTTCCCTCGTACGGCGTTGGCGGCAGCTCCAGGGTATATGGTTTGTTTTGGAATCAACTACAAAATCAAAACTATCCCTTTTCAATTAATTTTTTTTTATAGAAGTTGTTCTAAACAATTTTCTTTCTAATGATAGTAACATCATATTGATCAGACGAAAATTTAGAATTAGAATTTGAAATAAAGATTGATTTTTAATGAAAGGTAGAGGGAAACGATTGTTAATTTTTCTTAATTTGGATTTATAATTTTGAATATTGTTATAATCTAAAATAAATATTTGATTTAAACAGTTTACAATTTATTCTACATAGATTGTTGGTACCTATTAGATTTGAGTTAAATGATTTATAAGTGTTATTGAAGATATTCTTTAAGTGTTAATCAGTTTATGATGTTGAATAGATTAATGATATATAATTTAACAATTTTATATTTGAAATTCTAAACTTTTAATTGGAGATTTTGTGCAATTGAAATTAATTTGTGCTTTAATTGAATTGTTAGGTTGAGGGGAATAATTAAATTTAGATTAAATTGAATGATTGAGAGCCTATTGAGGAGTACGAATTTAAATAATTATTTCAAGACTTTAAGGGATATAACCAAGTTAATTATTTAATTTATATGTATTACATTTGCCTATATATCATTGTGTAGATTGGTTTAAGTGTGGTTGGTGCTTTTGTGGCTCAAACTTACAAATATTTTAGAGTTGAAGTAACCATAATTAATTCATTTTATATGCTTACATAGATTGTAAGGTATTTTCGATAGCTTAGTTATTTATCATGAATCTTATCTTTGTATTTACGTATTCAATTTCAGTGAAGTGAGAAGTATTTTTGAAAGAATACGTTTTTCTTAAAGATATATATGATGAACTATTTATAACTTATTCTTATCTGAAATAAATTGTGAATTTATGCATTTGTCAAGGATTGGAATATTAGGTGATATTTAAGTAGTTGGGTTGATCTTGTGATGATTGGGCTTGTGTTATATCCGTAGTTGCTTCTACTACTGATCATAGTGGTTGGCTTTAATATGACTAAAACCTAGGTGGGGAGTCAGCCTAGACCTATGTGGGAGGCCAGCCTAAACCTAGATGGGAGGCTAGACACCCTTTAATTCTAGACTCAGGAGGGAGAACAAAGGGGGACTAGTTGGATTAATGTCGCTACTAGACCTTGGCCAGGTTGCTTAGTGCATTAAGCCGATCCACGTCATGGAGTGATATGGAGGAATTGGATAGATGGATCACTTGTGTATTATGATTGAATGGAATGGAAAAACCTTGATTTTGTTGAGTATTACATATTATCACTGCTTCACTGACTTATAATCCCGCATTGTATATTCTATGAATTGATTATTGGTTACTGGGACTTTATGTCTCACCCCATCGATGTTTACTATTTTTAGGAGAAGAATTTAGTGGTTCGAGGTGTGAAGGGAAGGAGCCAACAATTTGATAGTGGCTATCACTGTAGGCTTAATAGTTAGATTATACTTGGGGGAAACAATTTGGTATTAGAGCCTAACGATTCTCAGGCTATTTGTGCATTGCATGTAATATTTTGGCAATATACATTCTCTTTACATATCCTTCCCTTCTTGTTGTTGGCCTCTTATTTGTTATTCTTCTCCTTTCCTTTATGGGGTTTTTCCCTTGGGTGGGGAGAGATGGTAGACGTGAGATGTATGGCTAAGGCATATTTGAATTTGATGTTTATGTTTGTGAGTTGTGAAACAACTACTGATTTCATATGCTTGTCTTTGAGGGTGTTGATTTTCTTGAGTATGGTTTTGTTATTATCAAACCATGTTATTGTGGAATGGATCGGTTATTGAAAGCAGTGCCAATGGCTCAATCATATGTATATGTAAAATACTCTATTTCAAGTGAGTAAATAAAACAAAAAAACTTATTAAAACTACATAGATAAGTAATTAAGCTCAGACTAAATCTTTACAAAATTATCTTATTTATAAATTAACTAAGGTATATCTTATTTAGTATAGAGGTAATTATGTACAGGTCCCCAGGACTAGAAAAAATTACCGTTACCGGTTATTTGAATTGAAACATGAAAAGGACAGGCATAAAGGGAAAGAGGGCAAAAATGCATTTCTACATTTATAATTATTTTAATCAATGTTCCCTAGAATTCCAACTCAATTTCATGATTTCTTAGGACCTGATAATAATTTTCTTGTTTCATGAAACCTGTTTGTAATTACACCTTTAATGTAGAAAGATATCCTATTCATCTCTAAATCTATTTATAAGGTAATGATATATATATTTTTACATTCTTCACAATTCCGTAAATATTAGTTTTCTTGAATATACGCTGAACTGATTTAATAAAGAAAATATATTCTAATATCTGTGTGTGTGTTTTACATCTCTTAAAGTAAAGTAATAAAATGAAATTTAAAATAGTATAATCATTTTTTGACGAAATATTAAAAAAAATTATAAAAATAGTCTATTTTCAACAGCTTGAGCAATAAAGCTTTTAATTAAAGAGTATGTTTAAACTAAAATAAAGTAAACTTTAGACTATTCAAATTAAATTCACATTATTTATAAAGTATTGGATAAATTTAAAGATATTTTTAAGTATCAACAGCCAAACATTTATAAAGTATTGTTTAACTGATAAACTTTCAGTGAGTGTGAGTAGCGTCTAATTCCCGCGCTATCTAGATGAGTAGGATTATTGTGTAATGTATATATATATACTCACACATTTCATATCTTCTTCTTCTTCTCAATCCATTACATTTGATTTCAACGTTTCGTTCGCCGATATGGATTTTGATGAGGCTGAATTCGAAGCCGCAAAGATTTTGCTTCAGTTTCGTCTTTTGCATCATGATTCTGAGGTTAGAAGAATGTTTCCATTCTCCTGGGCCTCCAAGAAGAAGCGATCCATTCGCACGCGAAGAATTTTCTCTTCGTTGTCGCTGATTAGCCCAAGAACCCCTCTTCCATCGCCCCCAAAATCGCTCTCAAGAGAAAAGCATGGCATCAGAATCATCATCTTCAGAATTCCACCAGTTTCTGTGCTGTGAAAGATGAATCGTCAAAGAGGAGGAAGGCAATGTAGGGTTCTGAATCTTCAGGTCCTTTTCTCCTATCTTATCTGAATCTTCTTCTGTTGAGTAACCGCAAAACGCCTATCTCGTTCCCAAATTCGAAAATCCCTATCGCTCTGAACAGAAATAGAACTGAGAATCTTCTTCAACGAACTCCCTCCTGGTTTAGCTGTCCCAAAGGAAAAAGATCGTGTTTCTGCTGTGTAAAAGATGAATCGCTGAAGACGACGACGCCACGGTCTCCTGAATCTCCACGAAGTCGTCGTTTCCTCCTCCCTCTTGATATATCCGAATCCTCCTCTGTTAATCCAATAAGAAAAAAAGAACCCTAGGTTCGTGGCGACTGTGAAAGCAAGAAGCGCGCGAGCCCACGCTCTGCCTCAGATGCAAGAAACACGGTTGTTGCGTCTACCAGAGATCAGCTTGTCGGAGTCGAATTCGGTTCAGGTGAAACAGTCGATTCAGATAATCAGATTTGTGACTGTATGTA
>QFDD01003547.1:0-22321 GCA_006871305.1 Vachellia collinsii
GATTTATCTTTTTACATTTTAAATATTTTTTCTTTCATTCTCCCTTTAGTTTATGCTGAAAACAAATTAGAAAAATATGGAAATTTTCTTAACGTTTTCTTACTTGACTTGGTACATAAAAGAAAATAATTACAAAAAAAAAGACACCGAACGAAACATTAATTGGGGGTTGTTTCCTATCGGACCTTGCCTATATGCAAAAATTACGGCAAAGTACCTTTAAAATAGAGGAATAACAAATTTGGATGCTTATTAAGTATTATTTTAGATTAGACCTAACAGACCACTTTAGGATGTTGAAATTTTGCCAAACGATCGAATTACCCTTAGCCAAAGAAGTGAGGGAGGCTTATAATATCAGAGGTAGCGAATGCTAACATGTGACCTTAATCTGGTATTACTTAATGTACCAGAATGAAGGCATAAATCTAGGATTAGAAGAAATGGGTATTACTTAATTATCAACTTACCCTGCATACTTAAATTAGACACAGTACGGAAACACCATTGCACTAACGTTTTATAATTTTCAACATTGATGTGCTAATTGTGAATAAAGGCTTGTGGCGTCATCATATCAAGAATTTTCAAAATTGTGGGTCCCATATTTATCGATTAGCAATATCGTTTTCAAACAAAAACTTACGCCCTACATCTTTATCATCGTTACAAACTCCATAATATTACGTGGAAATAGCACTTGACAGGATTTTTTTTTTTAATTTTAACAAACCTTAGAAAAGTTCTTCTTAAAAAATCCATCAAAAACTTATAAAAATTCATTCTAATTTATTCAAAAGAAAATTGAATGAATGAATGATGCGACGTGAACAGAGGGCTGTAGAGTTATAAAGAAGTTTTAAAATTAGGAAAAGTAAGTTGTCAATATATTTAAAAGGAAAAATCTCTAAAACAAATCCCTCTTGAATTCCAAAATCCCAAATTGCCCCTCATTATTTAAAAAAAAAGAAAAGAAAGATAAAGGCCACTTTGCTGGAGTATTATAGTTAAAGCTCTGGCACTAGGAGGCAAGTAGCTAGCCAAAGCTCTAGTCGCCGGTCACTAAAGCTTCAATGTCCACCAAATTATTATTTTTTTCTTTAAATGGGAGTTAATGTGATGGAAGTAGGATTTAATTCTACCCAAGTAGCATCATTAAACTTTTGGGAGATCAAGGTGGGGTGGGATTAAATCCCACTTCCATCACCTTGACTCCCAAAAAAAAATAATAATTTGGTGCCCCCAAAAACAGCCTAGAAACTTCGACTAGGTGCCTAGCGCTAGGCGTCCAACCTTCGATGGCTGCCAGTGGTGGTGCTCTAGCGAGATGGCATTCATCTTCTTTTTGTTTTTTTGAAATAATGAGGGGTGTTTTTGTAAAGCACCAAAATTTCAAAAAGAAAATTGCTACTCCCTCTCAGATTTTTTTCTTTTGCAAATTCAGGGGCTAATTTGGGATTTTGGAAGTCAAGAGGTGTTTTGTAGAGATTTTCCCCTTTTAAAAGGCATCTTCCAAAGGCTGCTTCAATAAATTTGTTCAAAAGAAAATTCAATGAATGAACCAAATGACATGCCGTGGTAAAATTATTAAACTGTTTCAAAACTAAGAATAGTAGGTTGTTGTATATTTAAAAGTGAAAATTGGGGGAAAATCCATAATTGGAGAATGAGACATCCTTAGTTGTATATATGGAAACTTAATTGCATAAATGGAAGCTTAGTTACATACGTGGAAGCTTAGTAACACATGTGTAGAAGGTCCATTTTACAATTAATTCCCTAATGAAGAACTCTTTCCCAATTTTTCCTATTTAAAAACGTCTTAAAAAGGGTCCACTTCAATAAATTTGTTCGGAAGAAAATTTAGAGAATGAATAATGTGCCATGAATAGGAGGGTGTGAACTAGAATTATTAAAAAAGTTTCAAAACTAGGAAAAGTAAGTTGTCATATATTTAAAAACATCTTAAAAGGGGCCCGCTTCAATAAATTTTACTCACCATGCATTGTAATATCTAAAAGTATTACAAAGGGAGAATCATAATTAGGTTAAAACTAAGTAATATAATACAATCCTAAAAATTTATCAATGATTCCCAATGACTTATTAATGATAAGTGAAAGTAGTTCATTTATAAATTCTTGGAACTTATCAGATATTTACTTATTTCTCTATTTTGTGTTCTCACAATCTGATTGGCCAGTTATTCTTATCCTAATTGGTCAGTTGCATCCTTATTCAATCCCCTTTATTCTTCCATTCACATCATTCATGTTCACACTATTGGCCAGTTATTCTTATCCTTGGTCAGTTGCATCCTTATTCAATCCCCTTTATTCCATTCACATCATTTATGTTCACACTATGTTTAGTGAATAGTTAAAATTCTTAACATTCCTTTTTCCAAATAATCTTCATGAGAAACAAGGATTGAGTAAACCATACATATAAATTACCTTTAAACTATAATTCAATTCATTAATCACTTAGAATAAATTATATTATTGGTTGTAAAGAAATCAAAAAATGTCTTGCATAGAAAAAAGTAGTCATTAAAAATACAGTTAGCATGCTTACTTAGATCTTGGGAAATCATCTTCATCTATTCTTTTTCTAATTATTAAACTTTAGAATGATTGATCCTCCTCGGTTAACGAAATGAAACTAAAAAAACATTTTACATGGATGAACAAAAAATATAATCAATTTTTAAAAATAAAACCTTTACTTTGAAATTACCTAAAACATGTTTGGGTATTCACATTTGGAGAGTGAATATGTTTGAGTTTTTAGAACTATTGTTTTTCCATAGTTTGAATGGCTTTTGTGATTGTTAAATACGCACTAAGGAAATTACGTTATATTGCTTCGTTGAACCGGAAACGATGTTAAGGAATTGTTATTTATTGCAGCTGGGTGGTTTTCCTGCCATATTGTGTTTTGTTATATATCACTCACACCTTGCTCCATCCAATCAGTATTGATGCTTTAATACTCCCAGTCCCTCTTTCATTATATATATATATATATATGTATGTACATATATCAATTATACCAATGTTCCCTCAATGTGAGATTTGACTATATGGCAAAAGATTTCATTAAAAACATTGATGATAGCAAGACACCATGGTCTATCACTCTCACTCTTCATTTTAGACTCCTTAAAACTAACCTATTGAATTTCAAGGTGCCAGGATTAAAACATTTATTACACAAAATCAAATTATCAAGCAATAGTTAAATAATATCCAAGAAGCTTAAGGTCAGCTGTACCATTTTGAAAGTAATTTTCTACACATCTCTAAAAAAAAGGCTAAAGTATATGTTTAGTCTTTTAAGTTTACCTTAAATTTCAGTTTAGTCTCTTAAGTTTAAAAGGTATACTTTTAGTCCTTTAATACTAACACCGTCAGTTTTACCTAACGGAAAATGATGATTCAACAAATTTAAATGGTGATTCTGCAATTAAATACTGATAAAATATGGTTAAATTTTAAAATATAAAAATAAGTATATTAAATAATCAATATTTAAATACATTTTAATATAATTTAATTGCAGGATGGTGAATGAATTAACATTTTTTGTTAAGTAAAGCTGATGGTGTTAACAGTAAGGGATTAAAAATGCACTTTTAAAATTTAAAGGATTAAATTGAAATTTGATGTAAACTTAAATGACTAAATGTATACTTTAACCCTAAAAAAGACTAACAATTCTATCCACATTTCACTTCAGTTAATGAATATTATTTTTCTTCCTGACATTTTTAGCATGATGTCATTAAAATAACTAATTTATTAATCACACATCATCAACGGGCCTTTCTATTACCAAAATTTCCTATTGCAATACAAACATTATATGTGATTTACATTGCACTTGCCCAAGATAAATAATTAGTATATTAATATAGCATGTTAATATGAAAAAAAAAACGTTAATCTATTTGTGCATTGCACAGGGTAATTAATTACTAGTTATATTCAATGGTTGGATCCTAATTGTGATTCTCTCCATGTAGAATAAGATGTGACCTGCAAACAAATGCAAAAACTTTTTGTTCATGATTGAATTAATATCACATCTAAAATAATTACCAATAAAGAATTAATTCAATTGAATGTCTTCCGTTCATACTTAATTGGTAATTAATGTTAACTATACAAATGAAGATCACTTTGAATGATCTCATTCGCCCGTTGATCATTTAATCATTTTGTTTTGAGAACTTAACAAAATTGGATAAAAGCAAGTGGAAAATATGCAAGAATCGATCCTCCTAGACAATGAGGAATTTCACCCCTATAAAGAGTTTTTTATGAAAGATCCAACGATTTTAGGCTAGCTTATCAAATTTAATTCCCCATTGATTTGGAAATATAACTTGTGAGTCTATATATATCATTATGAGAGATTTAGCCTTCTCAGTGAATATCACCTTTCAATTTAAATACTGCTGATTATATAATGATCTCAAGAATTCAAGGAAATTATATAGAGCTATAGAATGTAAGGTAGCAACAATTACAAAGGAGTTAAGAAGTTGTAGAAGAGAGCAAAAGTCCAATCACAAAGACAGTAGGTCTATTTGAATTAACAGTGGAAGCTCCTTTTCTGACGTGATTTATGGTTTATAAAGTAAATATGTTAAATGAGTTTTGTCTCAATTTATATGAATGTGATTCCCAATGTTTTAACAAATATGCACAATAACACTAGCCATAAAGATGAGAGACACAATAGGGAGGGATTAACATATATGTACTTCAAGCCAATTGCAACATTCTCCACTTTCATCATTCATCTAAATTCTTCTGTCTGTGATGCAGGACAGGGGAAGAAGAAAGGAAGAAGAGAGAGGATAGAGAAGAGGCAGAGAAAGATAGAGAAACTAGTGAGTAGGGAAGACATCAAAGAGGAGAGAGAAACTAGATGAATACAGAGAAAATTGAACTTGAAGGGGAAGGAAACTCAATATTATTAAAATCATAAAATGAAAAATTTATTTTAATGGGTATAAAATCTAAAATAAAATTAATATATTAATTATTATATTTTTAAATAATGACTCTTTTTACTAAAAAATTGCTATTTTTAAAAAATTAGATTCGAACCGTCTAGATCAGACTTAAACGATCCAAATTTAATGGGTTGCGGGATCATATTACTTTGATGAGCAACCTAGCCAGATCCAAGCTGCCCGCTCCAGTCGCTTCCTTCTTTCTCATGAGTTTGATTGAGAACTTTGTTTGGAAAATGAACCAAAAAAAGAATTAACATCAAGTTTTAGCATGAAAATTGAAAATATTATAGAAAGAAGAAAATAGTCGTAAGTCATTGATAAAAACTGAGTTTAATAAGAATATAAAGGTAAAATTTACCAACTAGATGCACATGAAAAGTAAAATCACAACAATTTCTTAGCAATTGCTAAATGCCTGATCGAAAATAGTCTTGGCAACACGATTGTTGACAGCACACGGCCACATTCAATTTTCTCAAAAGTTGCAATGAAATTTTTTGTAAAGTACTCCCTCCATTATTGACTTTTTATAACTTAATTTCGATCGAATTACACAGTCTAAAAAATTAGTTGAAATTGATTTTAAAATAATGAATATACAGTAAATGAATCTTTTTTCATGTATATCTTTATATATATAAAAAATTAGGACAGATAATTAATGATAAAAAAGATGAGAGATAATATATCTAATTAAGGGTAAAATAAGTGAAAATGTATTTAATATTGAGACAACCCAAATAAGCTATTATAAAAAGGACCAAGTAATTTAAATTTTGAGTTATAAAAAGGACCGGGGGAGGAAATATTGTTTATATATAATTTGAATATTACTAATATGGTCAAGGAAATTTTTTGAGGGTGTTCAATTTTATAATTATATTTTATGCTAAATTAGCAACAAAATTTCAAATAAAGTTAAATATGTGAGATCTTATATCACGCTATTTAGAAAAAAAGTAATTAAATTTGAACATAAAGAGTGCGGGAGAGATATAAGAGATTCCTCATTTGATTTTATTTATAAGATGAAGAAAGAATAAATGTTTTTGTCGTAAATTTAAGTCGATTCATTAAATTTTTTATCTGAATGTACAACTTTAATCTTCATTAACTATTGTTTTCATTTTGTTCTTATGAGTATAACATATATACTATATAGAGATATAGAAATAAAGTTAAAAGACCGTTGAATTTTAAAATAGATTTAATGAAATTTGAGTTTTTTTATCCATGTAAAACATATTTAAAATAGCTTGTAAATATAAGTTATAGAAGGGATGGTTTGATACGAGAGATTAGGAAGAGAAGGAAAATTTTAGAAGTTGAATTTAAAAATTTAGAAAAATGGGTTATAAAGTTTTAATAAAAAGAAAATGTAAAATAAAATAGTAATAAAAATTAATTTAAAACTTTTAACTCCACTTCTCTAATTTCTTTTAAATCCAACTCAAAATATTTTTCTTCATCTATTACTGAAAAAAATTTCAGCTATTAATTGAATGATGTGTTAAATATGGTATTTCTTTGGTGAGAGAAATATTTACATACTCCCAACATATCTATCATATTATGTGTCCTATTTTCAATAAAATATTCAAATTATCGTTTTTTTATTAATCTCATATTATATCCTCTAAATTTCTCTACTATTTCTCTCTCTCTCTCTCCACAACACATCATAATAGATAATTGTGAGACCCATAAAAAATGATAATTTAAATATTTTAATTAGACAGAGTACGGATAACATGACACCCCAGAAATATATAAATATTTTTTATGGGTGATGTATGATGTGGAATAAATTCATATTTGCTGGTTTTCAAACTTCAATGCCCCCTCAAAATGTCAAACGCGCTATACCTTACACCTCAAAGTTTCAAACTTAAATAATAATCCATCACCTCCTTAATATATAAATTAGTTCACTTTGAATAGATTAACAAAGTTAAATAAATTATTTAATTATAACATATATACTACAATGCTTATCTATATCATTAAAATATATATAAGTATAAATCAAGTAAATTAGTTTAGATAAAAATGATAAATATAACAGTTAATTAATTTTTTTTAATCTTCTAAAAAACATTAACCGACTCTTATTTTAAGAAGGTGGTAATTCTTGTAAGACTTTTCTCCTCCTTTTGAATACGTTTCCCTCTACTTCCTCAAGTTTCTATTACATGTCCCTTCTAAAAGTATTAATGGTTATTTTCATATCGGGTAACAAAAGAAAAAGGTTATTTTCATAAAACATTTACTAGTTTTAATGTAAGTTTACTAGTTTTAATATATACATAGAGTAATTATTTTATATATTTATATGTAATAAGGGGAGTAAAGTATAAATGAATACTATGTTGGTCTTATTTATGAGATAATTTCAATATATTTTACACAAATAAAAAAAACCTTAAAAATCGTTAATTCTTACCTAAACTGTAATAACTTGTAGACTGCGGAATTTAAGGAAATAACAAGAAAAAGGGTACCAAACCAAAGCTGCTTTTGGAGACAAAAAATTGAATAAAGCAGATGGGTCATAACAAGAAGAAGACTTGGGTGCCACGTTGAAGGATCAGGTAATTCTTAACGCAAATAAGGAACCTACACAAGAATGGCCCAGAAAAGATGGTAAAGGGAAAGCACCACAAGCCCCGTCACGGTTTCACCAATCTTAAAAAGGAAGCAGGCAATTAGAGCCCATCAAGTGGGTATCTGGGGCTGTCACTAAGCAAGGGCCCACGATTTTGAGTAAGTTAGGAAAGCAAAAAGTTCAGAGCATGAATCAGCGGCCCACGACATCTCAAATTGCAGTAAACCCAACGGAAATTTCTATTTCTATTGCTACTAAAACCAATTAGAGGACCTATGACCCGTGGGTTTAACTAGTGAAGGTATTGAACATTCTTACAAATGGTGTGAGTTAGATTTCTAGTAATGTCACTTTGTTGTGGTTTCAGTCGCAGTGTTTAGGAAGGTATCTTAACTTCTAAGTGCTTGAGTAAATGCCTGAGAGTAATTGACGGTTTGCCCTATTCAATATTATTATGACCTAGGAGGAAGAAAGATTTCATCCTACTATTGGATCGTAAGTGAGCCCAACCCTTTCCAAAAATTCTTGTATAAAAAATAAAACCAATTAGAGGAACCTTGACCAAGTATTTATTGCAGCCTTAAAGGAGCCCCCTGACAATACAAGTAATAACGACGCTACAATAGGCTTTCAAGTGGAAAATCATTATATTCATGATCAATGGTACAAGACACATGTAGATGTGGGAGAAGAGATGGTGGATGAAGAAGAAAGGAAGAAAATGCTGCAACCAATATAGTAGGCGCCAAGAGGAGGTTCATATTTCTCTTCCCATTTTATTATATGATGATTATTATTTCATGGAACTACCATGGTGTTGGATCTAAAACTTTTCCTAGACGCATTAAGGATTTAATTTTTGGCAAAAATATTCAAATTCTGGTTTTATTGGAAATAAGAGTGAGCGGGTTGAAAGCTGATAGGATAATTAAAAAAATTTGGCGTTAGTAAAATGGATTTGTTTGGAAGCAACTGGGTATGCTAGTGGAATTTGGATTCTTTGGCATGATGATTGTGTTGATATAATGTGATGCAAGGCTTTGCATAGACACATGTTAACAAGCAGGATGCATTCTCCTTCTTATTTGATAAACCTTGGTTGGTTCCCGGAGATTTTAATGCCTATTTGTTTTGTGAGGATTAAAAAGGAGGCTCTTCCCTGAATTCCTACTCAATGCGTCAATTTGGAGATTGCATTCAAAAATCCAAATTGATGTAGGTTGATAGTGTGGATGACCATTACACCTGGGAAAGGAACCTCTTGAAGGTGACACTTGATTGGGTATTTTGCAAATGACCTCTGGATTAATAAGTACTATTAGGCTAGAGTTATCCATATGGGTAAATTTGGTTACGATCACCATCCTCTTCTTGTGAGAAGCTCTTCCATAAACACACCTAGACCTCCAAGAAACTACTTCCTGTGCCAAGCAGCATAGATACTTGAAGAAGGTTTCAATGATATTGTTCAACAAGGTTGGAATACGGGAAGTTGGTTGGATAATGTTGCTTCTTTCACTATGAAGGCAACATAGTGGAATAGATTAGAAGGTAGGGAATATCATGGAAAAGGAGGTCTTTTTTCCTAAAAAGAATTGAAGATATAGAGAGAGCAAGGGCATGCTAAGACAATCAATATCTCCTACAAATGGAGAAGGAATTGTGGAATGAATATAATAAAGCTCTAGCTCAAGAGGAGCTTATATTGTACCATAAGTCATGGTGTAATTGGTTGCAACAGGGTGATAAGAATAGCAAATTCTTTCACACTTTCACCATTATAAGGAGATGACATAAGCATATTGAAGCTCTAAAGAACTCTGAAGGAGAATGGATTTACAACCAAACTCAACTTAAAGATATGGCTGTCAAGTTTTATCAAACCTTAGTTAGGGGTGAGCACATATCTAAAAGAAGCCATACAACTCAGCATAAATTCCCTAGTCTCACAACAGAAGAAATCAATAGACTCTCTGAGGCAGTCATAAATGTAGAGATTAAGCAAGTGGCTTATGATTTGGGTGCATTCAAAGCTCAAGGTCCTGATGGGATTTAAGCTTTCTTCTACCATAAGTTTTGGCATATCATTTGAGACTTCCTCATTGAATTGGTTAAAGAAATATTCTCTGCTCCGATGAAAGTTAAGTAGTTCAATGACACAAATATTACTCTTACTCTGAAAGTGGAAAAACTAGAATGTATGAAGGATTTCAGACCGTTTTGCCCATGTAATGTTAGCTACAAAGTAATACCAAAATCCTCAACAAGCGTCTTAGAATGATCAAGGGGAAAGTATCAATGTAGCTTTATACCCGACCATCAAAGCAATCATAATATCGTAGTGGCTCAAGAAATAATTCATTCCGTGAGAAAAAAAAAGGAGGCAAATCAGGATGATTGGTTGTTAAAGTTGATCTTGAAAAAGCGTACGATAGACTAGAATGGGCTTTCATCAAGGAGACGCTCTAGACTATAGGCATACAGGGGATGTTGTGTGACCTCTTTATGGTCTATATATCTACACTAGCTGTCACTGTGCTATGGAATGGGGAACCCACTAGAACATGCACACCTTTTAGAGGGATTCGACAAGGGGACACAATGTCCCTGCACATTTTTACTCTATGCAATAGAGGAAGGATAAAGGAAGCCAATTAAGATAAATGCAAGGGAACCTCCTGTTTCCCACTTGTTCTTTGCATATGACCTTATCCTTTTTGGTGAAGCCTCGAGCCCCTAGTTTAATTCAATACTCACACATACAAAACTCTTTTATGATTTGTCAGGCCAAAAGATGGATAAATCAAAGACTAAGATGTGCTTCTATAGGAATGTTCATTCAATCTGGAAAAGGAGTCTAAATACAGAGATGGGGGTGAGCCTAACAAATGATTTGGGTAATTACTTGGGCATTCCGCTGATTCATAAACGGATCTTGTATCTAACATATGCTCCAATATTAGAAGTTGCTTGAAGGAAATTATCTAGTTGGAAGAAAGGCCATCTCAACTTCTCAGGGCTTCCTACTTTGGTGAAAGCTATGTTAATAGCATTACCCATGTATTGCATGTGGACTATATTATTGCCAAAAACTTGCTGTGCAGAAATTGGAAAAGCATAGTAGAAGTTTCTTGTGGGGAGATATTGAAGAGAATCGCAAGCTAAATCTGTTGCATTAGAACCAAGTGTTGCATGAAAAGAAGGTTGGTGGTTTGGAGATTAAGAACCAAGGGAAACAAAATAAAGCTTTCATTATAAAATTTTGTTGGGGTCTAATTTGCCAATAGGACACCCTTTGGGTCCAACTTCTTAGAGCAAAATATAATTGTGGTATGAAAGCAATATACTATGTGATTAGAGCATCCCTTACTTGGAGAGGTAAATGCAAAGTCGAGGGAAAGTTCAAAGAAGGAGTAAGGAGGAAGATTAGGAATGGCAAGAGTACCTCCTTTTGGTTTGATAACTGATCAAAGTTGAATAGACCTTTCATTGATTTGATTACAAGATATGAGGATAGAATTGATAGGAATAAATGTGTGGCAGACTATGTATTCTAGAATGGGGATTAGGATGAAGGGCAAATGGGGCAATGGTTTCCTTTTCACATCATTAATTAAATTACCTGTACGCCCCCACCGAGAGATGAGAGAGGAGAGAACAAAATATTCTGGATATCTTCCACTGACAGTCTTTTATTGTTAATTCTGCTTATCGCTTTCTTTTTGGCTTGTATTAGAAAAAAAATTCTTTCTTATGGCTAGCATGACATGGAAGGACTCATACTGCCCAAATGAGAATGAAACGTGTAACATCCTAAATTTTATTTTTATGATTTAATTATAATTAAGTAAATAATTATTTATGATGAAAAAATTTATCAGATAAGTACTAAAATTTAAAAAGGATTAATAATAAGTTAAAAACAAAGAGTAGGTGGTTGTAGAGATAGTAGCAGACAGAAGAATGAAAGAGAAGGAGAAAGAAGGAAAGAAGACAAAAAGGCAAAAAATAAAAAAATAGAGACAATGGGTTGATAAGAAGAAGAAAAGGAGGAAAGAAGGAAGAAAAGGAAAAAAGAGAGAGAGAAGGACGAAGGTAACAAATGAGGAAAAAGGAGGGGGGGTATGTGTGTGGGGAGATTGTGCGGAAGGTGTGGGGTGTTACAAATCCCCCCACCCTTCTCTTCTTCTCTCCATTTCGCAGCGAACAGAGGAGGCAACAACTTTTCAGCTACTGAGTTTTGTTGAGATAATTTAGGTAACAAAAATCTCTTCTTTATAATAAACTTTATTTATAAAAGTTATTCTATATATTTTTTATCTTTCTAATGGTGGTAATTTTATTCTAATTAGACGACATTTTTTAAAATTAGTACTTTGAAAAGTTGTGAGTTTTAGTAATTTTACATGGATTGTATTTTTGATTATATCATTTTATTATTTTATAATTATTTGTTATATAAATAGATTTAACAATTGCTATTTTTGAACTATTTGATTAACTAAAATTTTATTAAATAATTTATTTGAGTTATTGGGAATGGTGTTAGTATTTTCAATGGTTTAGATTTTTGGAAAAATGTAAGATTTATTAAATAGCAATTTTATGTTGAAAATATAAATTTTAAATTGGGGATTTTGTACACTAATATGTATTTGGTGTTAAATTATAATTTAAATGAATTATTTGAGTTATGAAAAGTGTAAAATTGAAGTGAAAACGAATAAGTAAGATTAGAGTATAAAATTATAATTTTTGGGTAATTAATTCAAAACTTTTAAAGTAAATTAATTTTGTAAATCGTGTATTAAAGTGGTGCCTACGTTGTTGTGTAGATTGGTGTGTGTGATCCAAAATTTTTAATTGTACTCTTGGCTTCTAAAGTTTTTAAGGTTAAGTTTGGAGTTGAGGTAACTAGGGTTAATTTATTTTATATGTACTTTATGGACTGTAAGGTGTTTTTGAAATATTATTTTCTTTTATAATATTTATATATGCTTTTGAAAGATCATGCATATGTTTGAATATTTACATACATCAGTGAAGCAGTGTATTTTCCATCATATACGTATGGGTTGTGATTATGGTTGAGATTATTACTATTGAGATAATTATAAGTATGTGCATTGTTATTATTGTGCGATGTTGGTAAAAGAAAAATATATTATATTGATTATATTGTATTATATTATGGGATATATTAGGTTGTGTGGAAGAAACGCGGTTGAATAGTGTGCCAATCGGCTCTCTCACTTTTTGCCTAGATTTGAGTTGAGTATTTTGGGTGGACACCTTCCTGTTACGGTATATTTGATGGTGACATGGAAGGGGGCAGTAATCTTGATGTGATTAGCTAATGTTTGGTCGGGTATACTAGCACTGATAGGATGTACCACATCCATAAGATATAAGGAGGAGTAGGATGATTGAGTGGAGATGGTTTCAACTATTTATAGTATTATGTATTATTTTTGTTATTGAAATTTTAATATGACTGTTGATAAACCTGCTTCTCTGACTTACATTCTTTTTTTGTATATTTTATAAATTGATTTTGGTTATAGGGACTTAATGTCTCACCTTGTGGTGTTAACATTTTTTAACAGATGAGACCTCTCATTCAAATAATGGTTAAGAAAAGCAGGCAAAAGTATAAGCATTTGTGGCCTTGTATGCCTCTGGAATTTTGAAAATTGTAATGTTTATATATTGCCATCATAGGATCATCATATTATGACATACTATGAATTTTATTTTAAATATTTATCTCAGTAACTATATATATCTGAACCCTATGCTGGAGTTACAATGTAGAAAAATGAGAACTAGTGGGCTGGGTTATAACCTTTATATTAATTGTGTCCTTACTCCTATATATGTGACATTGTTGAAGATTTGAGACTAGTGGGTTAGGTCTTAACCTGATGTTGATTGTGCCTTTGCTTTTATGTGTGAACTTATTATGATGGATTTTGTGGGCGGTTTTATACCCTGGATCCTAATGTGTGGATTTGTGGGTGATGTTGTACCTTTGATTCTAATGTGTTAATCTAAAGAATGAGGAAACAAATTTTTAAAGTGGAAAAAAAACCCGTCTATAACTATAGTTATTTGTTTAATAATTGTTAATTAGGCTAAATGTTTTATTTAGTAGAAAAGATCTTTTCAAAACACGGACTGAATAAGGTAGTTGATTGCCCTTATGGTTGTGAGCAAGAGGAGGACATAATGCATCTCCTTCATGATTGTCGGAGGGCCATAGATGTTCTGGAGATGTGTGGTACATCATAACAAATGGGAAATGTTGTTTCTTTACAAGGAGCTAGCTGGTTCAAATGGAATCTGACAAGGAATAATATATGTCAAAAGGTTGGGAAATTTCCTTAGGATGTCCTCTTTGGCTATCTATGCAGGGATATATGGATTTCGTGATGTAATAAGCTGCCTAAAGAAGATCATATGAATGGTGTAATCAATGCTGAATTTAGCTTTTCTAAAAGCATGCTCAGATCATGACATCATTCATCAATGTGGATTGAGAAGGCAACAAGCACATGAGTCCACTGTAGAAAAATTAGGTGTTAAAGGTTGCCATCTAATGGTGGATGGTTCAATCTTACAAAACGATAGAAGCGGCTGTGGAGGATATAACAAAGATCATACTGATATATGGATTTGTGGTTTCAGTTGTAAACTAACTAATGTCCCTCTTGTAGTTGCAGAGATGATTCTTTTTTTACAAGATCTTAGTCTTTGTTGTGGCAAGGGTTTTAAGTGAATAGTTTAACAATTGAACTGTGTAACATCATGAGGTATTGTCCATGTTTAATCGCTCATAGGTACAATGTTTTGTCCTTTTTGGGATCCCATAGTTATCCAAAAGGCACCTGGGATGGCAAAGGCCATGTCCTAACTATATATATGGCCTTCACTTTGGACAAGTCTAACTAATGTGGGACTTGAGCGCACCTTGCCTACTGCGTCTCCTTTCCCTTTTCACCCACTCCGGGGTCCCTCAGGGTGTTAGGTCCATAGTAACACTTGGTGTGACATGCCACGAGCGGCTAAACAAAAAAAATATCTCAGGATGTTACAAACTGCATAGAAGCAATCAATTACTCTTTACGGGGTTGCAAGCACCACTATCCCTTTAATGAGATTGTGAATGATCTTAGAAATATAATGCATCAAGACTGCCAAGTGGAGATCACTCACGTATGTAGAGAAATGATATTTATTGCCGTTCAATTAGCTAAGCACTCACATAATTCAGATGATAGTTGTTGTATCTTTGATCAACCACCACCTTTTACTTGAGAGATAGACGTCAGATGAAAGCCTAGCCAATGGCCAGATGTTGTACTTCTTTGGTTTAAGTAATGAAGTCCAGGTATTATTGAAAGAAAACTATAACAACATTTTAAATTTATCCCTATTTAATATATATTCATTGTGCCACATGAAAACAAAGTAACAATAATAAATGAATAGTTAAATTGTACATTCATGTAAAAATGACTTATAAATATGATCAAATAATTCATTCACTCTTTGCCCCATAAATAGAACTAGAGGAGTATAATGTTGAACTTTAGTGTAACTAATAAAAATAAGGGAGAATTACAATGAGGTTCTGTATAAAGTATTTTACGATTAAACAATTCCATAAATATTTACCTTCAAGTCATGTTAACAACTCCACGCATTAAGATGGAGTTGTTAATTACAACCACATCTTAGTGTATTAACAACTCCACGGAAATTAAAAATAATTATACGATTTTGTAGGACTGTTTAATCGTAAAGTCCCTTACACAGGACCTTATCATCATTTTTCTTAAAAATACTATATAAAATCACTTATTTTTTTATGTTAAATTTAATGTTTTCAGCAATTTTCACTTATTGAATTAATTTGAAGTAAATATAGGAATTAGGTCTAACTACTTTATTGAAATCAAAATAAGTTATGGAGTTATTAACCATGTCTAAAATTAAAATAAAATTTTGATTTTACCCATATTTAAATATTTTTAAATTTTATATTACATTCTTTATCATAATTAATAACTTTAAATAAAAATAATATTATAAAACTAAAATAGAAATTTACCAAGTGATTTATAATAAGGACAATCTATCTTTTCAAAAGATGCTTTATATTAAAGATTATAGTACCTTGTAATGCACAATACACACACATGTATCAATTAAAGCAATCTCATTTTATTCATGTTATTTTTTTTCACTGTACTAAAAAATTGTTAGAAAAGGAAAAAATGATAACTTTAGAATTTATATACTCACATCAATTTTGAAAATTCAGATAAAATTTGATACATTGATCTAAACATACCCATCATTCATATGAAATTAATTTCACCTATTAGTCTTCATACTTGGAAAAATTTGTGATTGAGTTGAAATCTAGATTTGTTATTTGATAAATGAAAGTTGATAATATTTAATAAAATGTGGGAAATGTCTATCAAAAAATTGTAAATGAGTTAAAAATATGAATTTATTACTTGATAGCAATAACTAATAAAATGTAGATAATGCCTTAATATAACTTATGTTAATTGGTAAACCAAAATTAGAAATACCTAATAAAACATGGGGGATGGCTCAATAAAAGCTGGAAATAAATTAGAGTCAAAACTAAAGAGTTTACTTATAGCCTGTTTGGTTCACAGAGTTCATACGAATGCAATGGAATGTAATGGATGGGAATGTAATGTAATGATGATTACATAGCATTTGTTTGGTATGTTATCAAGGAATCATGAAATATAATTTATATTTTATTTATAAAAAATAAAAAAAATGGGAAATAAACTTTTTAATTTTATCAAGACTAAAAATGAATGATATAAATATATAAATACTGATTTATGAAATATATAAGTACCCATATGTTAATTCATACAAACTGTAATCCGGATTACATAGCCAAAGCTATGTAATAGGGATTACCTAATTTGACGTAATCTGTTGTAATCAGGATTACATTCGATTACATTATTATACCAACCAAACAATGTAATCAATAGAATGTATTAGAATTACATGTAATCCTCTTTCATGTAATTGAATCAAATATAGTATCTCCAGCTTGGTAATGAAATTTAAAAGTGAATAAGGGTATTTCAGTCTTTTCATTTTCATTTTTCTTTTTTCTTTGATTTCAAAATTTCATTTTTGCCTTTGGTTCTTCTTTGTGAATAAGGGTCTTTTTATGCTATTTTATGAAAATATGGTAAAATCGGCTCGGCCACAACACAAGTCCCCCAGCAAAACCCTACTCTGCTTTCTGGTTTTCCCACGGCAGATCAAATGGGTAGTACATTTCCCTCTCCCTCTTGGTTAATCCATTTTTGATGTGGCGCCAAGGCGAATTTTATCCCAGAATCATGATATTCTTTTCCTTTTTTTATAATGAAAATTCTGTTCTGAATTTTAGTCCATTCCACATTGTTCCGATCTTTTAGTAACGAAAATTCAATTCCAAAATGGGATGCTTAGGTATGAATTCTCTGTGAATCCTACAAATTCACCTTCGATACCGGTAACAGTCTGTTTCCCTAATCTCCGTTGCTGATTGATCTCTTCCCAATAATATTCTTGTGCTAATAATGAAAATTCAATTCGAGAATGGGATGTTTGGAATGGCTTACTGTACCATGTATTTTAGATGATAAAGAAACCATAATTTTATTGTTTCCTCTTCAAATCTTTACATGGACCCATTATATACTGTATGATTCTGTTGTTCTTGTTCTCTAGTTCATTACATGAATTAATGGCCATAATTGTGTAGTTTTTTTGGTAAGATATTGTTCAACATTTTAGTTTTTCTTATGGATAAAAAGCTAAATCCTATGAGGAAGATATCCCAATTTGAAATGAATTGCTGTCTGATGCTCCAAACAGCAGCAATTTACCATCAGAGTTTCAACAGTCTCATCCTTCTATGACCATAAAAGCCTCATATTTATTTTATCTTTTATATTTTTGTATGTAGTTTTTTTCAACTAACATTGTGTGTAAAATTCTCATGGGGGAATGCTTTGCTTGATTAGAGTAATGTAGTGATAGAATTATTCTACTAAGTCTTAACAGTGGTGGATTTCTTCTGAGTTTGTATTTAAACCCTTTTTCATAGCCAGTATTTTCTCACATATAGGTGAAATATATGGGGCCGTTGATATCCCATATATTTAAACCCTTTTTCATAGCCAATATTAAGAATGTATGGGAATAGGGTTGGGTCATTGATATCCCATTGTCCTTAGCCTATGTTAGTCAACTAAGAAATAATCTCGTAAAAGAAAAGTCAGTGCATAGATAGCTTACTGTACTATGCATTTTAGATGATAAAGAACCATAATTGTTCTCTGCTTCCCCTTCAAATATTTTACTTGGACTTATTATATACTATGTGATTCTGTTGTTCTTGTGCTAGTTGAGTTGATTAGATGAATTTGTTCCCATAATTGTGTAGTATTTCGTATGATGTTGTTCAAGATTTTAGTTTTTCTGATGAACAAAAGCCCAAACTTTATGAGGAAGATATCCCAATTTGATAGCAGTTTCTGCTTGATGCTCCTAACAGCAGAAACGTTCATCAGAGTCTCGTCATTCTAATCCTTCTATGTCCAAATGGTGGAAAAAAATCTCAAGCATCATCTTTATTCTATTCAATTATTTTGATGTGTGTGGCTCTTTTAACCAACATTGTGTGTGATTTGAGGGTGTTTTGGTTAACCTTACTCATGTACTGGTTTAACGTAAGTCCAAATGTCACATCTCTGGTAGCCATCAGGGTAATGACCAGCGATGCTATGATTGGACATAGAGCAAGATCATTCCATTTCACATCCTGGTAGTAACTATGGATCTCATTTTCTTTCAATTCATGGTGTTAGGGCTTGTTTGGGAAGTAACAAAACCTTGGTTTGAAATCTTGGTTTCACACAATCCGAGGTAAATATGTGAGAGAGTTTTGTCTCGGATTGTGTGAAATTGATTCTGAGAATCATTTTCCAAACAAGCTCTTAATCTTGGGGATTACAAATTTTCCTGAGTGTTTTCTTTTTATTTCTTAGAAGTACGGTTCCTATTTCTGATATACTTGTCTAGAAGAAGATGAAGACATTAAATTCACATGTTTTGTGTTGTTTAATTGATGATTTGGGTTCTCTACTCGTTGCCTTCTAATCATTAATTGTCATGGACAGAGATATATAATACTGAATCTTCCTCCGTATCATCTATATTTTCCATGTGCAAGAGTTTTTAGGCTCCCTGTTTATTTTGTTATATTTTTTTTTATTGATCAATCTTTGTGTTTCGTAAGAATTTGGTCTAGAATTTTTGTAAGAATGTACCAACTATTTTTGCACAAAGTCAGCAAGGTGATCCATCTTTCCAAAATGCAGATCAGTTACTAGCAAGTTGTCCCCAATGTTGAAGTTGTTATTAGACTAATGAGGATGGCTAGTGTGTTTCATTGAAAATGTAGTCTATTACCCTGCTAAGCCTACAGGATTAGAGTTGTGTTTGAATATCATATTGGAGGTATTAACCCAGTTTTGCAAACCCAGTTTCTATTGAATATTTGTTTCGCTGCTTTTGCTAAATTGGGTTTTGCTTTTCAAACATTAGTTGTTCCAACACATGTCGAAGTTTGCTTTTGCTAAACTGGATTTCCTGAAATAAGTTTTCCCAATGTCATTTTCTAAGCTCCTTAGCACTTCCAAAATTAGCTAGGTTGTAAAGGTTACTCGTACTGGTTTAACGGAAGTCCAAATGTCCCATCTCTGGTAGCCATCAGGGTAATGACCAGCGATGCTATGATTGGACATAGAGCAAGATCATTCCATTTCACATCCTGGTAGTAACTGTGGATCCCATTTTCTTTGGATTCATGGTGTTGATCTCTGGGATTACAAATTTTCCTGAGTGTTTTTTTTTCCTGAATTTTTTTAAAGTACAGTTCCTACTTCTGATATACACGTCTAGAAGATGATGAAGACATTAAATTCACATGTTTTGTGTTGTTTAATTGATTTGGGTCCTCTACTTGTTGCCTTCAAATCATTAATTGTTGTGGACAGAGATAAATAATAATGAATCTTCCACTTTATCATCTATATTTTCTATGTGCAAGAGTTTTTAGGGTCACCGTTCATTTTGTTATATTTATTTTTTTTATTGATGAATCTTTGTATTTCGTAAGAATTTGGTTTAGAATTTTTGTAAGAATTTACCAACTATTTTTGCACAAAGTCAACAAGGTAATCCATCTTTCCGAGATGCATATCAGTTACTAGCAAGTCGTCTCCAATGTAGAAGTTGTAATCAGACTAATGTAGATGGCTAGAGGGTTTTATTGAAAATGTAATCTATTACCCTGCTATATGAGCCTAAGCCTAGAGGATTAGAGTTGTGTTTGAATATCATTTTGGAGGTATTAACCCGGTTTTGCAAACCCGGTTTCTATTGAATATTTGTTTCGCTGCTTTTGCTAAATTGGGTTTTGCTTTTCAAACATTAGTTGTTCCAACACAAGTCGAAGTTTGCTTTTGCTAAACTGGATTTCCTCAAATAAGTTTTCCCAATGTCATTTTCTAAGCTCCTTAGCACTTCCAAAAGTAGCTAGGTTGTAAAGCTGATGTGAAACTTCTATGGAAGGCAAATTCCTGAAAAAAGAAGTTCCACCAGACACAGCACTGCTGAGATTATTCAAAAGACAGAACGATGTCCTCAAAATCTTCAGTTAACCAGTTTCTCATTGAATGATTCATTCTTTGAAAATCTTTGTTAATTTATTTTCGCTTTGGGCTCTATTAAGGATACATGAGAATATGGTTTGGGTTACTCAAAATCCCATTGTACTTAGCTCGTGTTAGTGAACTGATAAATAATCTGGTCCAAAAAAAAAAAAGGTTAGTGCATATAAGGCTTACTGTACAATGCATTTGAGATTAGAAAGGAATCATAAGTTCTCTGATTTACTCTTTTGCCTCTTCAAAATTCAAATCCCTGACATGGATTGATTATACACTGAGTGTGGCTTTGTTATTCTTGTGCTAGTTCATTACATAAATTAGTGCTCATGATTGTGTTGTATATTGTAGGACATGCTTGAGCATTTTAGTTTTTCTGATTAACATAAAGATAGATCCTATGAGAAAGAGATCCCAAACCGATTGGAAGTTGTGTTGAAACAGAACTATGTGGTTTTTCTTTATCTTTATTTTCAGCTTTTTTCTACTGTGTGATTTTTCTTGGACCATTGTGTTTGTAGTGTGAAGGTATTATGATTAACCTTACCAATCTCCTGCCATGTTTTCGGGGACAGGATGCAGAATGGGGCTGTTTCAGTTCTGTATCGTCCTGTGAACCCCCAGTCCAAGTGTCCCATCTCCGGTGGCCATCAGAGTAATAACCGGCGATGCTATGATTGAACATAGAGCAAGATTATTCCATTTCACATCCAAGTAGGAACTGTGGTTGCTATTTTCTTTGGATCCTCAGTGTTAATTTCTGGGATTACATATCTCTCCCTGTTTTGTTTAAAATAAATGTGGTTTCTAATTAATGGTATACATTGCTCAAAGTTGATGAGTATTTAAGGGCTTGTTTGCCAATCAATTCTCAAAAGCAATTTCACGCAAGCCGAGACAAAACTCTCTCACATGCTTACCTCGGATTTTGTGAAACCAAGGTTTGAAACCTAGGTTTTGTTACTTCCCAAACAAGCCCTAAGTTGAAGTTGGACTTGTTGGTTGAACAATTTAGCTTGATGTAAATTTCTGTCTGACTAAAGCTACATGCTTTAATATGCTTCTTCTATTTTCTCTCTCTTTTTTATTTATATTTTATTTCATCTTAACAGAGCAGTAACGATTATAGTTATTATGGAGCTCGAGAGTTTCATAAAATAAAAGAGAGAAGCTTGCATAGCTGGCTAAAGTTGATCTTTCGGTTGGTGCACGTTATTCTTATCTTCATCTTATAAGAAAGAGCAGGGCTAACTGGCTAAGATTTCAATTAATTAATAAACAACCAAACATTTTCCATTAGATATATGCAAGGAAACTATTCAGATAAATTATAGAGATTATTCATATTCAATGATACTTCCTCATGTTCTATATGTATGAGCCAGTTAGGGGTTTTATTTTGAGGCCAAGTATGAGATAACTTTAATGTATTGATTGTGCATTAATTATTAAAGGCAACATTTTAGAAAAATCAATATGCAGTTTTTTGATAAATTAATTACTTGGTTCTTACATTAATTAGCATAGGAGTAATAGCTTCAACTTTTTACATGTGAGAATCACAAGTAGGGCCTCCATTATGTTTGTCTTCTTTCTTGCTTTAAAGGAAGTCACTATGAGAATCCAAACGTATTTTAGGGAAAATGTCAGGTGTATAATTTAGACTATTTAATTATAAGCAAAATTTATTATTTATTTCAAATAAAACAATACCACTTTCGTTCTTATTATAAGCCCATTTTTAACAAAAAGTTTGATTCTAAATATAAGTTCACTTTAAGTTTATTAATGATTTTTTTTTTTTCAATTTTACTCTTATTTAAATCTTGTTGGAAAGAGAAATAGATGAAAGAGAAATGATAGGCAAAAAAAAAAAAAAAAAAAAAAAAAAAAAAA
>QFDD01003548.1:0-15083 GCA_006871305.1 Vachellia collinsii
AATGTATTTTCTATATACCTAACACAATTTTTAAAGTTTCATTTACTGACCCATAATACGCATTAGAAGTTATACTCCTTTATCTAATATCATGTTTGGAAATCCTTTTTTAATTAATAATATGAATATGAATTTCCCACCAGATAATTTTTTTTTTAAAAAAAAAAGTTGCTACAAATTCAAAACTCCTATAGAACAAGCAGTGAAATCTAATTCAACAGGAACACTGGTATAAAGAATGAACTAAAGAAGGAAGGTGGGATGGAAAATCTACGAACGAGAGCTACAATGTACCAAAAAAATAATCTATGTGAAAAATCAACCAAAAAAAAGGAAAGGGAAAGAAAAAAAAGAGCCTATGTGAATAGAGTTACAACATCTCTACGGTATCCTCTTACAATCAAAATCCTGGGTACCTTCTCCAGCAACAGATCCATGTACTCCATATAAAAATAAGCAGGGTGGTTCAATGGAGGTGGAGGCAGGCTTACCAGCACAACTGCTGCCATTCTCGAGTATTTCAGCATTATAGAATTCAGCTTCAGGGTTGTGTAAAGGAACTTCTCCACCTGCTTCTCATTCACAACCACAGGCTTACCGTCAGCCATCAGAGGGGCACCATCCTGCTTTGTTGCCTTCATTTCGGCTAAATAATCACTGATTCTTCGCTGCGCACCAGTAAATGCTTCGTATGACTCTTCTTGCTGAGACTCACCGCCGTCCATTTTCCCATCCCATTTCATTGTTATGACAAAGACTTCCGCTTGCATCCGAAGATCATAGAGAAACTTCTTCACATCAGCCTTCAGCACCTCTGCATCTGCATCCTCTTCTGCAATGCAAAAAACTTGAATCTTGCAACTCTCAAAGCTGTTCTTTGTAAGAAGAAGCTGGGAGAGAAGAAGCATCAAACCACCGTCTCTCACAATCCAATACAAATCAATCGTGCCATACTGCTTCTGGTACTCATTAGGCCACTCATCAAGACCCTTCACTATGACCACTGCTTTGTTCGCTACGATGCAGTCGTTAATTATCCCGACAAAGGTTGCCGGAATCTCTGTCAAGTTCTCACGTCGCCATATCTCTGGATAACGCATCACGACAATGTTTGGCTTAAGATTGCCAAGGCCCATAGTCTGTATAATACCACGAAAGCCTTCTGACATATTCGGGGCTACAACTATCTCGGCAACACCTTCACAATTCTTATAATCAATGTAGGTGCTTAGTTGTCTACAGGCAACCTTGGCATCTTCAGCACATTCATGGTAGTCACCATCTAGTATAGAGACAAATAACGACATTCCTCTACCCTTTTTTTTCATGCAGTTAGCGAAGTCTGCTAGTTTGGGATGACAAGGTACATTTTCTGGCAATTTGCCCCAAGGCCGGCAGAATATCAAAGGGATCGGATACCAATTCTTTGGGTGCACTTGGTTTGCTGCAAATACAACGACTTCTTGTTAAATTGATGAGTAAAAAGTATTTGAATGCAAAGATACCTATATATGCTTGCACAACCGTGAACAGTGAAATTGCTATAAACACAATAAAGTAAATAGACAATCCTAGTTCAAACTCAATGAATTAACGATGATGAAGGATGAGGATGATCATTGTAGTATTTGAACAAATTTATAATATTTCTAACTTGGAATTTAGGGTTGGATTTGTAATTGTAATTGAGTAGAGCATTGAAAAGAGTTGGACAAGTTCTGACTACCATTTTTTTAACTTGGAATTTAGGGTTGGATTTCAAAGTTATGACTACAATGTAATTGTTCAATGATGCCAAAGATCAACCGTGTCACATTTTTTTATCATATTGTCAAAGATATAGAGATATATACCTCCAAGTGACCTAAGGCTGCGAAGTGCTAATTGGAAATATGCACTTTTAAAACCATCTCCCCAGTCCCCAGCCTTTCCTTTGATACTGACATACTTGTATATAAGGCTTGCAAGAGCTAAAGACACGACTGTGAATGACCAAGAGATCAGGAACATGATCACTGCATTCAAAACAAAACAAACAGTCATTTGCAAGGAAAATAATAACTCCAAGAGCTAACTTCAACATGAACACAAGCAGAACAGCAGCAGTAGCAAAAATCTAATGACTATTGGCACCAGCAGATCATGTTGATAGAACGGTTAAATTATACAACAAAACTATTCATGACCCTTCACTTTGAACTATTAAATTATTTTGCGATCCTAGACATGCCACCAAGCCTTCATGCTCAAGTGGCAAGGCTTAATCCTTGCTAGCCAAGTTTTTGGTAATGGATTAAGCTTTCAACACATAATGGGCATATGATTGCAGAGGGTTCAAAACCTGAGTACAGTTTGTGAGAAGAGTTGAAAAATTACAATATTTACAATCCTCCACTGAACAACTAAACTTGCAACTTTTCTAGATCGATGGCATGTAATTGGAGAAAGATAAAAAGGAGTGCATAAAAAATTCAGTGGGTCCATATACACTCTGACACCTTTATATTGCTCTCTCTTCTACTGCATACAAAACAATACTACAAAAGATCCAGGGGCCAATAATTTCACATCATGCAAACATAATATTAAGATCCATATGGTGTGTACTCTCGTAATACCAACACCAAAATTAAATTTCCAAGCCTGAGTGAATCATACCCAAAAAGAAATTCAGATATAAATTGTAGATAAAGCTTAATAGTACACATTTGTCTCTGTTCAAATATTTTTCTTGATGTTCATGTTTAACGGTATCTGTCACACCTGAAATGTTATGTTCATGATGATTAGTAAGAAATTTGAAATTGCACTCCTCACGTTTCGAGAGCCTTGGTAGAAATATTATCTAGTCGGAAAATTTCATGGGATTCAGCATCAGCAGGCAATGCAATATCACATAATTTAACTAAAAGCGGACAGGAAGACAACATACCCACACAAAGTAATGCACCAAAAAGAGACAAGCTCCAATGGTGAAAAGTCCATCGAGGACGCCAACTAGGAGCATCTAGAAGATCCAGAAGGAAGCAGGACAAGTTGACACCCGCGTAACATAGAAGGAAGAACATAGTTATTGTTGGAGTGATAAGATCCAGATTCCCAATTACGACACACCCAATACAGAGGAAAGAGGTGAAAAGTGTAGCAAGGTAAGGCTCACTGCCATCCACCACTTTGAAGTAGTTAAGAACAGGTAAAATATCATCATTGGCTATTGCAGCAAGCAAACGTGGGGCCCCTGTCAAGCTCTGAAGAGCAGCACCCAGAGTTGAAAGAATAATCCCAATTTTGATTAATGATGGAAAAGGCCAGGCAATGGTAGCTGTGAGTAGCCTGCACATACAAAAACAATTAAAGCAACATAATGATTCACCATTTACACATATGGCCCATTTGATTCAATTACATGAAAAAAGATTACATGTAATCCTAATGTATTCATTCTATTTATTCAAGGGTTTGGTTGGTACAACAAAGTAATCCAATGTAATCCTGATTACAACGGATTAATAACAAATCAAGTAATCTCTATTACATAGCTTTCACTATTTAATCCAAATTCAAGCTTGCATGAGTTACCATATTGATGCTCATACCCTTCATCAATCAACAATTAGACATTTATACCCTTCCTTTTTAGCCTTAATAGAGTGAAAAAGATTATTTCACGTTTATTTTATTTGTTATAGATAAAATATAAATTTCATTTCATGATTCATTGATAGCATACCAAACAAATGTTTTGTAATTATTGTTCCATTACATTACATTCCCCATCGACTCCATGAACTAAATGGGCATTAAACTTGATCCAAGCACATGAAATACATTAACAATATGATGGTCCTTTTTGAAACAAAACGTACCTATCTGTTAATAGCTTGTTTCTGGTTGCAACAGAACCAAACAAGAAAACAGTAATAAGATACATAGAAGTCGTCGAAAGAGTAGCAGCTAAGGTTCCAACAGGTATTGATCGCTGAGTATCTTTCAGAGATGATGATCGATTTGAACCTGCCATTATTCCTGTCACAGCCGGGAAAAACAGCCCAACCAATGAACTGGAAGGGGGAAAATTATGGTCAGGAAAAAGAGAAACAACAAAATAGTCATGAAATGAACACTATGTTTAACTAGAGTGGCACCAAAGTCACTTGCAGTGCAGTGCATACCCAACACAAGGGAAATGGGTTTGGCCTTTCTCTTGAAGTTCAAGAAAGCATGTGACCAAATCAATTGTGGTTGCTATTGATAAGGCCCTTAATGTGATGGTTAAGACAAAGATTTATGGATTACTTCCCTAGTGCATTGTTTTCAGTGACCATCAAATCATCAGTTCCAATAAGGTACCCCTTTTCTCATTGTAATGCATTTTTCCTCTGTAGCTAGTATACATAGAAAGTCATTATTACTTGGGGAAAATGTCATTTCAACAAATTCTATGTAACTTGTCTTTATCACCATCCTCCATAGTCTTGTAACATCATTCTCCTAAACACTAATGCTGCAATGACAATGAGAAGCCTTATCACATTACATGAAGTCAGTTATATGGATCACATGATACCATTGCACTATATCAATAACCAAACTTTGGATAGATTTCTTTTGGTAAATAATACGGGCCAGTGTCAAATATTTGGATCAATTGTTAACCAAAAGGTCCTGTTAAATAATTTCATTAAGAACTCTTTTTGGTCTTCCCCTACTTCTTTTCATATAACTCTATATTGTTTGATCTACCTTCCTCACAGGCATCTCCAAAGACTTTTTTGAATATGTCTGAACTACATAAAAAAAATTTCTACCATTTTTTCTTCAATAGGTGTGCATCACACCTACTCTTTCTCTTCTATAATCATTTCGAATACTATATTCTTTTATATGGCCACACATTCATCTCAACGATCTTACACTAACTCTTACAATTCCAAATCCAAATTCACCATCAAGGAGCAACAAACCACCTTCCAACTTAAGAGGGGGGGGGTATTTCAAACCATTGCCATTCCTAAAGATACTGGAGTATTTTAGTTGAAACTTGATATACAATAGGCTCTCCAAAAGAAAATTTTCCAAACATCTAAGAGTATCTCTTTTGAGTCACTTGGGGAACCTTTGACAGAATATCCCTTGAGTCACTGGCGGCTAGATCTAGTGGTGGGGGTGGGGTATAAGTAGAGGCCTAGGGTTCAAATCCTCCCAATATAACAGCCAAAAAAAAAAACAAAGAAACAGAAAGAAAAGGGGTTTTTTGACCCACTAGCCCTCTTCTTATTTTCTAGTTATGGGATCCATTTAAGTGAAAGCCCAAGACTCCAATTAATAGATTGTTTGGATTAGCTTTTGAAAAGTGATTTTACGCAATCTGAGGTAAGTATGTGAGAAGAGTTTTGTCTAGACTTATGTGAAATGATTTTGGAGGGTTAACAAACAAGCCCTAAACATGTTCAGAAAAATAACAACTTAATGAAGTCATTTGCTAATACAGACCCTGAGGACGGTTTTCAGATTTGCAAAAATTGAATATCTCACATTCATGCGTTTAGAGAAAGAGTAACAGAGAAGAATGTGGTTATGTATGGGGTACGCATCTCATATTACAATCATCAACTCTTTTCTCTGTATCTCTGAATGCAAAATATTTTACTTTTCTAAATCTAAGGGATCCAGACTTAAATCAGCACTGAACCAGGGAAGAAATAGGTAGCATAACATTACACTTGCATTGACCATTAACAGTGTAAAATTTAGAGGTCAAACGTATCACCAAAGGACGATTAAAACAAATTTTGATAAAGAACTCGTTAATGAAATCATTTGCCAATACCCAGGTAAAATTAGCATGAATTGGATCTCTTACATTCAAGCATTTTGAGAAAGGGTAACCAAGAAGAATTTGGCTACGGAGGGGATCTCATCCATTATTTTCTCTACATCTCTCTCCAAATGCACTATATATATGTTCAATTTTCTAGATTTAAGGGATCCAGAAGCATAGCTATAGTTGTGTTGATCATTAACAGTGTAAAATCACTCAAGGATCATTTTCACCTAAAAGTTTAAACTGTTAGGCAAAAAAGGAATTTATTCTGCTAAGATCTCATTCCCTCAAGCGATTAACAGCCATCTGAAGCATAAAGATTCACTAGACCACTGCCCACCATCTCTTCGCAGAAATTAGTGGTAATAACAAAAATGGGGGAGTAAAAATCAAACTCCTAATATTTAATCATCAAGGCTCCAGTACCATTTGAACCGGAAAGCTTTTGTGGTGAGGTGAAGGCTTAGGAATAGTTTTATAGATATGTCTAACTATATCACAAAGCTTGAACAATTTTAAGAAGTTGGAGAGGCAGAAATTCCCAAAAAAGATAATAAAAATATGAATAATAAGTAAAAGCTCTTTATCTTACTTGAAACCCCAGCTTACAGATCCATTAGGATCTGGAATTCCATTGGCATCAGTCTTTTGATACTCTGAACTCCAATTTTCTTTAAATGTCTCCAAACTAAGTCCCGTGATTCCCTCTATAATAAATGCAAGAGAAAAATTGGGATAAATAATAATAATCGGAAACATTCCATCACATAGATGTCAGTATAGGCAGCCTAAATCAAAATGAGAACCTCAATATTCAGGGTGGATGCATTAAAAAGAACAATATTATAAAAAACTATATCACACTCATGCAAAAGTTGCACTTCATCAAACCAAAACTACAGCAAAAATTATAGAAGCTAGTTATAAAAAAAAATCATGGAATACAATTCACCTCCTCAGCTATATGCACAATAGTTTTAAAACAAAAGGAGCCTTACTCATTTAAGAATACCTTCTCCACATTGACTTAAATGTTTGGTACTTTGATTTAATAACCAAGCATGGCAGAAAAACTTGGTTCCACACACATTTCATATCATTCTCTATTTGAGGGGTAATGGCAGCACAGGCAAAATTACAGTGGCTGCATGGCCAAAACTTCCTTCCCTACTTCTTACCTTTTCTATTGTTGCAATGCACCTCCATTCAATAAATTTATTCTTTATCCTCTATTTGGATGGAGAGAAGATCAGGGAGGAAAGAAACTAGGAAGGACATTTGGGGGAGAAATAAGTTTTCCCCTGTTTGAATGAGGGAGGAAAAGCAGAGCTCATTCCCCCCAAACTTCCTCTCCACAGATGGAAAGAAACCGCATATTCCCTCTCTGCCCTTGTGATCCAAGTCAAGCTCTAGCAGTAGAGCTTCTTGCCCTCTGTAGTCATCTCTCCAAGCTTTTCTTTGCTGCTCCATGGTTTCTCCTATTCTACCATTTTGCAAGCAAAAGATGGGTATAATTGAACCCCACAGAGCAATTGTTATTGGATGCACAACGAGCAATGTCCCTTTATTTGTTCAGAGACTTGGTACTGAAATTTTCATCACTGCCAGCGTTGGGAAGGCCTTCAAGATTTATAACTAAGCAAAGCTCAATTTGGTTCTCATTGGTCCTCAACAACACATAAAGGGTTAAATAGAGCCCTCTTTACATGCTAGTGATGGTAAAATAACTTTTCTTTAAATTATTTGATTGATCTTAAAATATAACAACATAATAATATACTTTTACCAAATAATTTGATCTTAAATTATTTGATGAAATTGAAATTAATATGATTTTCCATTGTGATATTTGATTTAATTTTAATCATGAATATATTTTGACTACGGGGTAAGGGTTTTTTTTGGTTTACAAAAAGGGTAAGGGTATTTTAATTATTCTTATGTTTGCTCATTTTCTTTTCTCCTAGTTTTCTCTCGTCCCTTCAAGTGGGAGAGGTGATAACAATTTCTGTCCAGTTTTCTCTTCTCTCCATTCTCCCTCCTTTCATTTGTCCTCCTAACTTTTCTTCCCATCCAAAAGGAGGGTTAGAGTGGTTTCCTAGTTATTAATTGCTAATGGCTAGTGCTATAGTTCATGACACCACTAAGGAGGCAATCCCTCTATGGCAAGAAGTTCAAATGCACATTGGGCTACAAAAACAATTATTGAGCCATATCATCTCTGCCTGAGGGGTAAAGGCAGCACAAGCAAAATTACAACAGTGGGCGCATGGCCAAAATTTGTAAGCATAAAATCATTTACAAGTACTTGATGTTATGCTTTGTGAATGACTACTATGACATTACGGCTTCATATTTTATGCAGGTGAGTTTAATTCATCTACACATAGTCATTATTTGCTACATAAGTTTTTCAAAATTGTACATTTTCATGTAGCCTCTGCAACACTACGAAACCTTAGTACACAAATGCACTGCAGAATAAGTTATAACTCTGTACTTGTAATGAGATCCAGGGGATACAATAGCATCAACTAATCAACAATTTATCATGTCATAAAATATGGAGTTACGTATTTTATCTTTAAAAACAGAGTAAAGTCGAGTGATTTGGAGAACATGATGGTGATCAAGGTAGTATGGGGTGTCTAAATCACACATTGAAGCCCTGTTTGGTATACTAGAAGGATTGAAATGTCTCACATATAAAAAAGAAAGGGAATAATCTTAAACTACGTTGGGCATGCTAGAAAAAATCAATGGAGTGGTTATAAACTTTGGCATGTATGTTTTAAGTGATGGAGGGGGTACTTTCTCCAACTTTAATAACTAGCTCTTTTTGGAGAGGGTTCCAGACCCCACTTTTCATGCCAATCATGGAGCATGAACCAAAGTTAACATTATTGATGAAAAAATGGTTATATCCATGCCATAAAGGAAGTTGGACAATGGGACAACAGCAGGAGGCAGCAATGCTGAGTATATAAGAAACAAGAAAATAATAGAGAAAAGAAGAAGCTCCTCCCGTGTTCAATAAACTAGAGACTCTCTGCCAAGCCAATTGATCATTCACATCCCTCTCCATTCCATTCTCCGGCTGACACTATCCAAAACACACTCCCTCCACATTCTCAAGCACCATTTAACACTGAGTTAAAATGGAATATTCTATATGTTGCCACTCCTACATCTAACTAATTATCTTTATCTAGATTTGGCTCCTCATTCCTTTAGGTTCAATGACACCAGGTGCATCCAAATGCAAATAATAAAATTACTCTACATGTTCCCCAGGTGCAGTGTTAAATGATGTAAAATCATGAATACCATAAATAATAAAAAATTATAAAAAAAACACCCATTAAAAATAGTTCAGTATCAAAGAGGGAGGCAATAGAAACGAAAGTCAGTCCAATCCAATGAAGAACGCACCTGTGGGCTTATCATTTCTTGCCAAGAAAATCCCCATAAATATGCAGCACAGCGAGAACAAAACAGGTATAAGAAAAGCAGGTGCAACCCGATTAATGATCTTTACACCTCCAAATACAATAAAGCATAATATAATGGTCACAACAATTCCATAAATTTGCATATCATGAGAACTTATAACGTGTATTGGTTCTGCAATGGCAGTACCATTAACTTGTGTGATAGTCTCTGCAAAAGTAACACAAAGAAATTGTGAGTTTAAAGTGCATGCTACAATTCTTAGCTTGAAACAGTTTACTATCATATTACTGATACCAATGATGTTCTACAATGAATTACATCATCACTTGATGCTAAGCAAATCAAGCATAGGAGAATGTACAATGTACATGAAGAAACAATACATTTAAGTCCCCAAAGTAGAGTAAACGCCATGAAAATTTGATGATGTTAATGGATGTCTTGCTTGACAAAATTTAATAGAGACGACTCATTTGCCTTGTATGCTTTTCTTTGTTTTTACTATTCATTTTCATAATTATCACAATTTATTTAAAATCACATGAACATAAAAATCTCAACAGACTTAAAATAAGGGGAACTAAGCTCAAAGTAACTATCGAAAAAGGTAGATCTCTCTCTTTAACAGATAGATGCTAATACTCTTCCTGAAGTGTGTGCCAAGTTTTGTACAAAGAATAGTATGATGTAAATAATAATACCTCATTGCTCATGAATGTCATAGCTAGAAAAACAGACTTGAATTAAAAGTACTAAATAATAGGGAAATAGAACTTTTGGCCCCAATACTTTCACTCAAATTTTAATTCGATCCTTATAGTTTTAATAATTTATAATTTAGTCCTTGTTATACTTTTGCTAATGGTTTACCATGTGAGTTAATTTTACCTTATTACCTATACTATTGCCAGTAAATCATACATAAGTATCAAGATAATATATAATTATGTCAACAAAACTTAATAAACACTCGCAAAACTTTAACAAGAGGGACTACATTAAAATTTTGTGAACTGTAAGGATTCAATTACAAACTTCTACAATACAGGGACCAAAATGAAATTTGAATAAAGTTAATAAAACTAGAAGTATGATTTTCCCTAGATAAAATAAAATAGAACCACATCATTCCAAATCAAAGCAAATTCTGCAATTACCTCCAAAAATCCCAGCTCCAGGCACTGCTTTCAAAAATGTTTCCACAGCTCCCAACACATAACTAGAACCACAATAAAACAAACAATTAGGAAAACCTTCATTTCATCTTCATCATGAATCTTAAGACACTTGGCAGACATGTCAGAGAAAGGCGAAAAATCTCATAGTTCACACTTACAGGGCTCCAGCAACTGCATTCCCCAGAAAGAAACAAAGACCAATGCTAACTCCAACTTCTGGACCAAGGGCACGACCTATGAGATAGTATGGTCCCCCACCCTGCAAAAGTGAAAAGATGAGGACCAAAAAATTATTTCCACCAATGAACAATGTAAACAGCCCTAAATCCTAGCAGCTGTAGCAACATAAATTGCTACATTATTACAGAACTTTCATTCATAAAATTTATAGCTGTTCTAAAAATATTCATTGTAGTTGATAGAAAATGTTCTTGAAAACAGCAATAACAAGTCTTATCCCACTAGGTGGAGTCGACTATCTGGATTGCACAACGCCATTATGCTTTATGAACAATCAGATCTTTGGAAGAAAATGTTCTTGCCAGGTTAATGAAAAAAACTGCAAAGAGGAACCCTTTTAACTTGAAATATGCTTAAAATATTTTATAAAGAAAGAACATATTATTTCCCAGTCAAGGTGAAAGTAGCTACAATAGCAAGTTTGTAGACAGAGCCAGACATGATAGCAACTGCTTTTTCATACTAATCACAAATTTTTCTTTTAAAAAAGTCCTCTATCATAACTTGAAATAAAAGTGATATTGAGTATAAAATAGTCCTGTATGATAACTAATAAATAGCATATTCTCTAAAATGTAACCATTTGTGTTGAAACAATGGCTCAAGCTAGTGGTCAAATCAAAGAAACATAAGTTTAATTCGGTTACAGCATATACCTTCATGGCACCATTGGTTGCAATAGCACTCAGTGACATTGAGGTGAGAAAAGTACAGGAGCCACATAAAGTAACAAGCAACAATGCCTCTGCTATGCCAGCCATACCAACAATCCTACAATTTGGATGTTCATGAAAAAGAAAACATCTAAATTATGGTTAGTTTGATGACAACAACGTTATGCAATTTTATCAACTTAAAAATCACAAAAGCATAAAAAATAGTGTCTAGTAAACATGCACTGTCAAATAAATAAATTATAAATACTAAATCTACCAAAAGTACAAACTTGTGGGCCATATTTTACACAAGATTTTTTCTAAGACTAATCAAAAGAAAAAACTAAATCACCATCTGAGTAATGTTATAATTGTAAAAATTACAGTTCTCATAACTTGAATAGGATCTGTTTGCAAATCGGATAAAGAAATTAACTTATGGACCCGTTCACTTAAACCCACAAGGAAGCCTTTGGAAAAGCTGAGAAATGAGATGATAGATTTCTAACATAGTGTTATGTAACCACACTTTGGTAAGAGTGAACTGTTCAAGAGATATCTTTCTAACTTTTATGTCACAATGCTTAAACATAACAAGACAATCACGAATTAAAATTAGCATTCGCCTTTCACTCTTGATGTTTAAATAGATATATCATAGGTGTAAACCTGTAATCCGCTCACAATACAATTCTCTACATAGGAGTTTCAGACATAAGGGAAAAAAAATTATTTTTCATGGAAATTACTTCCCAAAATGATACTAGTAATTATTCAACTTTCAAGCTAACAGCTCAGTTGTGTCATGAGCCTCTCCACGTCTACAATTTAGTCTAGGTATTGGCAGTTTAAGCACACGTTGACTTTGGCAAAACAGAAAGTATTCCAAGCATGAAATATCTCAAAACATTGTTGCTCACTTTTCCCCCTTGATATCTGGTTAAAATCAGGCTAAAATTTCTGCAATTATGCTATAGCCAATTCCACAACACATCATCAAACAGAGAGTAAATCCAGGGACGTAACTATAATGATTAACAATTTATCCAGAAATTTAGTTGTTGATAGAGCATAAAGGCATCGTGCAATCCATATAACAAAATAACTAATCTCTATTATCTAAGAAAAAAATGGAGTTCCTTTTTCATAATGCAAAGGCATTATTCTATGAGAAAACTTGTGTTTTATAGAACAATTAATAGAGGAATTAACCCTGAAAAGGTAAGAATTAAAGCAATATACAAGTTACCAAGAGAACCGAATGTAATAGATAATTCCCAATATGCTTTGTAGGCATGGAATGAATACACCCATCATTGTTCCCAGTTGGGGACCTGCAGGCTGCATGATAATTATGAGTGGTCAGAAAATAGAAAAAAGGAAATAAAGCAATATCAGCAAATGGTAAGAAATTCAATTCAACCATAGTAACTTTTCATTTTAAGTGACAAATCCAAAACAGTATTGAATCTTTAAGAAACGAGTATGATGATGCACACTTGAATAAATCCAGTTATTCTTCCACACAACTTTAATCATGTTCACAGAAGGGGGAAAAGGTTTCAATTTCTATTAGCACTTTCTACTTCTAGGAAGGTGACCCTGATCTTCCTACAAATAAACCTATTAATTAATTAAATACACAAAAAGTATACAGAAGGGACCATTATTCAAGAATGGGATTGTAAAATATTTCAAAAAGGTATACATTCATCACAAGTCACAACAATCACCCAAGAAAACTAAATCATATAAATTCCTGCTTCTAAAATTCTTGTTCAGTAAATCCATCACATAAAAGGACATATGATGCAAATTATAACACATTAGCATGGACCATATTTGAATTATGGTATCAATATCAAATGAAACAAACAAAATACAATTGAAAATAAGAAAGTGTCTTCAGAAATTAGCATACCCTTGGCTGCCCTACTGTGATGGAAATATTCTCACCATCTCTAGGACTAGATGGCTGTTGAAGCTGCTCTCCAGTCATACTGGTCAAGAGAAGATTAGTCAATTAAAGGGGTTAATAAATTAAATTTCAAGAACCAAATAAAAGTTCAAAAACTCAAATAAATAGTAAACACTACTCGGCATTTCATTCCCCTTTAGAAACAGAAAAGATGTTAATAATTGCAAGATTAACAGAACAAAAGCCAGTGAATGCAGTATTTGAGTAGAGTGCACTAATAACAGCAGTTTGAAAAGGGAAAGAAACAACAACTTGTTTGAGAATATGAGTTGGATACAGTAACAAAGAGCTTGAATACCTTTTGAGCCCAAGAATGTTGACAAGAGAATCAAAACCAAACAATTCCAATTTGGATTCCCCCTGCATTCCATTAGCCTGCGCATGATGAGGAGAGTTCCCTTCTTTCGCATCAGAACCCACATTTGCACTCGCATTTACATTAATGTTTCTAGAACAACATAACATCAGTCAAGCTTGGAATTCTCAGCCTAAACAAATTCAATGTAAGGAAGTGGCAATTTTAATTGTTGACATAACCCAATCGCATTCGTATTATTTGCCCCACATCAACTACCTAAGCCGACAACCTTTGAGGATGACAATTTCACATTATCCAGTGATTGACAAACAGTGCTGGAGAAAACAAAAATGTAAATCCATGTGCAGTTATGGATATCAAAAAAAGATAAACTCTGATTATAAGATGCCAAGGTGCTAAAACCAATCCCATGTCCTATCTCCCATTCCAACGCCCAATGTCTCTAAACCCATAATGCCCCCGTTCCCCTGCTACCAATAACATTCCAAGGTGCTCAAAGAAAAGTCGCAAAAGCAAGAAAATGAACATACTTGAGAGAAGAAGGTTGATTGGGATACGAAGACGACGACGATCCAGGATCCATGGAAGACATCTCAAGTACGGCACGATCGTTGTCCAACACGGGCCGGTACTTGCGACCCCTCTGCCCATGAAACTCATCTTCTCCACTGCCATCATGATCCCCATTATCCATTTACGCTTACTGGGATCTTATTGAGAGGAAAACAGATCAAGATACAAATCTGAATCAGAGATCAAATCCCAGAAACCGTTGGGGGGGGGGGATGGAAAGATCCAAGATTGGTACCAAGGTTACGTATAATATCTTCACAGAACACGAAGAAGCAACTAGGACTTGGGGAGAAGAGTCATTGAATTGAAAATGGAAAATAGGAAAAAACCCGAATTCCTCTGGTCTGAATCCTTTGCAAGCGAAAAATAAGGAAGGACTGCAAAATACACGCGCGTTTGAAATGATGAGGAAAGGTCAGAAAATGAGACAATAGGGAAATTTCAATTTGCATTACATTTCGCTGCGCCTTCTTTATCATGGACCTGTGCTCGTTTTAAACAGTCAAAAGCAACTCAACGTCGGCGTTTATGCTAAGAAACCTGGCCAAGCTATCTTATCTCAAGATTATATTTTACCCAAGTGTTTCTTCCTCCTTCAAAAACAAAAACAAAAACAAAAAGTGCTTTCGCCAAATGCTTCTTATAGTGATTCTGTCCTAAAGTATTCAAATTAATTTAACATAATAAGATATTTTAAACAATTAACACAAATTTATTATAAATTTATAGTATTCTTCTTTTTATAGAATGACCAAATCCATTCAAATGATCTTAAATGTATAATAACACTGCTTATGAAAGGAAAAGTTGACTACAAGGATAAATATTGCATATTGCGAACATGTTATTTTCACAAGGGCAA